>JAGVSP010005513.1:0-10443 GCA_022494985.1 Micrasema minimum
CAAAAATGAATTTTTTGAACCATATTCAAGCGAACTGTAAATAGGTTTACAAATTAATAACAACGCTATTTTAGACTGTTAATTCATGGTACGCTTTACTAGTTAATGTACATATATGAATCATCATCATCATCATCATAACATATCCGCTCCCGATCGGCCGCCAGCATCCGTGCATCATCCCAAGTCAAGTCCACGTCCCGCAGGTCTGACGCAAACTGCCGATGACGTTACATTTACAACATATATAATTTACAACAGTGGACGACCAGGACGCCGAAGGACATATGAATACCAAATGTATTTATATCATGACGAATTGAATTTTTCGAAGCTTTTTTAAAGAATGAAATATTAACAGTTTTAACAGTGAAAATAAATATGTAATGAAATAAAAAAAATAAATAAATGTTGATCTTACTCCCATAGCTAAATTAATAAAGATCATAATTATTGTAATATTTCTGTACTCAAAAAAGAAAATAATTCTTTTTAGCCTACTTAAAATGAAATACAATACATGACTGATGCTCAAAACATTTTTTTTTTAGATTAACGGTGAATTGAGCTATCCTTGAAGCATTTCTAATTTCACGCTTTTTTATCGAACTTATATAAAAAAAATTCTCATATTTATGTAGTTAAACTACACAATTTATTAAACTAGCGACGTTTACAGCCAACTTTACGACTAAATCTTTATTAAAAATCTAAAATTTATGTCCCAATTTAGGTCATTGTTAAAGTAACTTCACATGCTATTTAAAAAATCAAGGAACCCGCCGAAGATTTTACCATATAAAGGTTTATTTAATTTATCTCATTCTACCGTTATAAATGTTCACGGCCAAGGGTTGGAATCACCCTTAAAAGCGAGGTTTGTTATTTATGTGTTCAATTCATCCGTTTGTAGTAGTCCTCCAAAGCCTTGATTAAGTGGTCAAGTATCGAATTGGGCCGCAAAATTTTTCCTAAATAACTAAAAAAGTATATTAAAATATATTACATTTTGGTAAAAAGGTAGGTATTCTTTTAACTAAGCTATTTGTATATTGTATCACTTTTTAGAGCTATAGCGCTTTCATATTTTGGTTATAGATATTCCAATTAAAGCCTTACAGCCGTATTTACACTGTCCTAAAAGTACCATAAAAGCTCAGTAATGTAATGCTATATAAATTGAAGACCGCAGAATGAGCACCTCTGCCTGTATGGGACCCCACTAATCAACTGATTATAACAAAAAATACTACTATTACTACTTATTTGCACCCAATGGTGCACAGGGCACTGCATCAGTACACCAAGTGCAGTGTATATTGATCATTTTATCACATGAAGGTAAGATAATCCGTAATACGCTTCAGTACCAGTCCAAGATATCACCATATGAAAATCACACGTAAATAAATATTTCATGTCAACCCCCTACGGGAATCGAACCTGCGACCTCATGCACGGTAGCCAAATGCGCTACCACTGTGCTAAGAGGGGGCGTTAATAGAAAATATATAAAACATATATATATCATACCAGCTTAGAAAAAAAAACCTTTTTTGTATAATACCGAATATTTCCACTCAACATTTTTAACGAGTTACTATTTATTGTACACTTTGTTGTATTTTTAAGCTCTTTCTTTTGTTAAGAAACCCACAGCCTTTTGAGGATTTTAAATTATGTTTTTATTTTAATTGAACGACCAATGATATAATTAAATGCCTTCAATGATCTTATGTAATAATTTATTCGGCCCACGATTGTCTAAAGCGGAACTCTTTCATTCCTCATTTATGCCTTTATAGGCCGAAATATCCTTTTTTTAATCTTTTTATATGTGATACAATTAAGTTGTTACTTTACAACGGTGATAGGTGCCGCTGACACATTCCTTTACACCTCTTCCTCATTATCTAAACAATGGGGTACTCAACACTATTATCGAGATATTTTTAAAGAATACTTTTGTATCAAATTGAATAAATAAAATTAAAAACTTTGTTTTTTTATTCACTTTTTTATTATTTTAGCCAACTAGTTTCGACCTACCGGTCATCCTCAGGGCTACTTATCAACTAAAAACTTGACAGTAAAAATTATATAGAATAAGTACCTAATAAGTGGGTGTGGTTGGCTAAGTGTATAAAATAATAAAAAAGTGAATAAAAAAAACAAAGTTTTTAATTTTATTTATTCAAGTTAATAAAATGATTTACAAAGTTTGTGCTTCGAACATTATCAAGATACCTTTGTACCAATTTAAATGCAAAAATAATACTTTTATTTAAATATTATAAGTCAATTTGGAAATGATGTCTCCCTCCTTTAAATCCAGGCTTTTAAAGATGTGAAAAAAACGTTCAGATACCTAATAATGTTCTTACTTAAGATCATCCCCTGTCACCTGACCCGCGACCTTTTTTCCATACAATTGTATTCTTCGATTTATCCCTGAAATTTAGCGCTAGAGCAATAATTATTTTTTCACACGATTTAGATATCGATCAGAAAACGTGTTTGTATACTCTTATTTTTTAAGCAATTAATTTATCTCGTTTAACAAATAGCATATTTATAAAAATTGGAGCCAGCAAACACGCTTCTTGTCGATATCTAAAACTTGTGAAAAAAATCATTTCTACAGTGCTAATTCCAGGAAGAAAATTAAGAACTACGATTGTATGGAGAATTGGCCAAAGTCACGTAGTATCGTACTCTCTTAATTACTTCCGGCATTATTAAAAGGTCTTGGACGAGTTTTAAACCTGACGTGAGAAAGTGCGTTGGAACTGGCAGCCGATCGCTTAGCTTGGAGGCAGTTTGTGGAATCCATATTCTCCACATAGAGAGCGGATATGGAATGATGATGAAAATAAATTAAATTCATAGATATCGCAGAAAAATTTTATTTTAAAAAAAAGTATTAATGTTTTTTACAAATGTTAAAAATGGTTCGGTTTTGGAGATAAAACACATTAACTGAGATCGGTGATAGGCTACTTTACCTTATCTCTGAAATCTTGTCTTATTAGGCTCACCTGATATATGGCTGCAGTAAAGCGGCAATGCAACACAATGCATCTTGCTGTAATTATGTCAAGTTCTGGAGAATATCGCATCGTTACCGATACTCAACATAGACCAATAGAATGATCTAATTTATTATGTAAACTGCCTTTTGTTGCGAAGCTTACACATCAAGATACCGTTGTTAATTATATTTAGAGCTTTATTAGCTTTTTATTTAATTTATTGATTTTGTTAAATGCTTATATAGAGCTTGAGTAGTGATATATATTTTACTTTGATTTATGCCAACCTTAAATTGATTTTTGTAAATATTTTTTGTGAAACGCAGCCATTAGGTAATTGCCTATTGAACAAAATAATTTAAACGCTTTAAAAAGAAATTTTATAATACATATTATGTGACCAAGTGGTAGCCCAGTGGTAGCATCTCGGTCTTTAAGTCCCCGGTGTGAATCCCAACTCTTCCACAACTTGATTTCTATTTTCAAGCACAAGCCAGTGTGAATGTTCCAGTTACATATATACAGATAACAATGACATTTATACAAAAAAAAAAAAAATTTGCAATAAATAATAAGCTCTATAATTATGCACATAAAATAACTAAGAAGAATCAATTAGTAACTAAGAAGACAAAAACGTAAACACAAATTAGCTAAGAAGACAAAATAACAATGAAGAGTGAGTAATATATTGTTACATACAACTGGATATCGACATGAACTTTTTTTATATATATTAACACGAATTCTATATATAATAAATAATATTTACGCAATAATATTAAAAACATCGTTTAGATAATGATTGATTAAATTATGATATTTTTTTTATTTTTCTACCGCTACCCGCTAAATGCGAAATGTCTTACTAGATACATTGCTGCTAACTTAACAAGACTTAATTGAATAAATTCACATTCAATCCGTTAAGTAAAAAAGACAGGAATGGAATTTGCGTGTTGAAAATCCATAACTTTTTCATTATGCGCTTCAATTTTAAACGTCTTGATTTCACACGAATCATTCTCAAAAGAAATACAAAATGATAGAAGTATGGCGTCAATTTTTACGCGTTAATCAAAATGTCTGTTTGTGTTTAAGAAGTTGTGTTTTTACGTAGTATTCTTTATAACTACTTTTTTATTTGTGTCAATTTTATCGAATCCATTCGTTTACTCAACGGTTTTGGTGATAAGAAACATGACTGCAAACACCGTATTTCACTTAACTCGTTCGTTCAATAAAGGATTAACTTGTATCAGTCAGTTAAAACTGTACTTAACACACGCCTCAATATCAGGGTTGATGTTAATCCGACCTCAGGAAGAGACCCTAACGTGTTATATTTGTACCGAACACGCTGTGCAATCAGGAAGATTCATTCTGATAAAATATCACATTCATCAAGCATGGAATTGGAAAAACAAACAACATAAATGCCGAAAGGATTTAAAATTTAAAAACACATAAGAAGCGTGATCATTTGGTGAGTAAAACTTGTTCTCTATAATCTTAAATAATAATCAATGAAGTACTTACCTCCTCCGAGATTCAATCACTCAATGATTCCTATAAACAGGATGTCCTTAATAATTGGATGCGTGTGGCAGTACAGGTGATTGGTTCATACGCAAACCAGCCGCTTATAAATCATTTTGAGTACAATAATTGAAAATACTCCTTAAAAACGAAGCAAATTATAATTAAGACTACCGCCGGACGTTTCAGAAAGAATAAAATAAATTATTTGAAGGCAGTTCGCTGGCAGGATACTTAATAACATATCTTATTAGATTCTTACAGACCACTGCACCGATGCATCTCTCGAAATATTCAAGTGATTCGTCATTTTAATGCCAGCTATAATTACATATGTGCAACTCAATTGTTTTCTGTTTTCGCAAGACAGATTCATCAAAATAATGGGTTATTTACGATCTTTCTGAAATGTTCACTTAATTAATGGTCTTAGCTTCCAAGTTGTTTATTAATATTATTGCTCCTTACTCCGCGGTTATAATTACTACTTGTGCGAAAACACATGTAGCGCCAGGCTTTTCTAATTTCTTAAAACCAACTATACTACCAGCTAACAAATACAAAATAAATACAAACGTCAATTTAATTATGTTCAGAGTAATTTTGAAGAGATTTGTTTTATCAGAAAAGGCTTTGATTAAAATCTGAGGATCTCTTATAACCCAATCAATTAAGACTAGGATTTTGAGAATTTCAGGGGTAGATTGTCCATAGTTCGGGTGGTTTTCACGGCATTCGGTGTAATATTTTACGATTTGCCGCATTTCAGGCTGTCCCGCTATTGAGGAAAGTCATAAATTACTAAAGCAGCTCGGCTAAGGTATTTTATTTAGGGGTTGGCTTGCAGGGTGGAATTCAAAACTGATTTCAGAAAATTTTTAATTGAAATAAAAACGGTATTGACTCCGAAAAAAAATACGTGTTTATTGTATAATTTTATACATATCTTATGACATATTTTACAGTTTTTGATGATTTTTTTAGTAATGTGGTCGTTGGTCATATTATAAATACATCACACATTGATCTTATGAATGAGAACTAAATTAAAATATTAATCACATCTATTTCGAATGTGCTTTATTTTTCACTGATTCGAATGTTACTATAAATGAAAACGTACATAGTTATTTGGCATTAAATTTATTTAACCATTTTGTATTATTTTTTGCAATAAATAAATAAAAGTTGTATGCATATTCTAATACACGTATTCCATATGCACATTTTTTAATAGATTGATAAAAGAAACCGTTTTTTTTAACTCTAAACATATTTATACCTGCTGTTAAATATCTGAAGGAATATACGCTTCATTTTTTTTTTTTTTTTGTAAATCAGATAGATAATTATAAAAATTGTATTTTAACAGGTTTCTTGTCGGTGGTATTTTTCTATTCATCAAATTCTTTACGTTTTTAAACTTCCTAACATAAAAATAATAAAATATAGGTGCCATAATATTCCTAATTCGTCCTCGTCAGGGAGTTTCTACAAATAAAGAAGCCGGAGAAGAAGCGAAATAATTTACGGATTTTACCTGAATCCTTCCATTGTTAGTCTTTGTACTTCAGGATTTAGTATGTAATCCCTTTTATTTCATTCAGAAATCACAGTAAAGTCTATTTCCAAACTTTGGCTACGCAACAAAATAAAATTTTCAAGCTGGGGTAATCAAATTTGTGTATAAAAGGTAATCAACGTTATAGGTTTATAGAACACTTTTATGACTAAAACTTTATAATGCCTGTATACGTTTTATTACTTTATTGTCGAACAGACATTTACGAGTAAGTCTTAATTACGATGTTACTACAACTTATCGGCCCCGTAGTGTAATGCTAAAACACAGAATGCAGAGATTCCGGGTACGATTCCCGGAAAGATCATCATCATTATCATACCATATCCGCTCCCTATGTGGAGCATACGGAATCCACAAACTGCCTCCAGGCCAAGCGATCGGCCGCTAGCTCCCGTGCATCCTCCCAAGTCAAGTCCACGTCCCGAAGCTCTGACGCAAACTGCCGACGAATTGTCAACAGTGGACGACCAGGACGCCGAGAACCTGATGGCTTGTAAAATAGGCAAGCATGGACAAGCCTCTCGGGAGGCATACGTAGTATATGGCCTAGCCAGCCGAAACGCCTTCGCCGGATGACAGTAGATACCAAGGGTTGCTGTGTCCGTTGCCTCACCTCTGTGTTCCTTACAAAGTCAAACCACCGCATACCTCAAATTATTTTAAGACACCTATTCTCAAAACTCGGAAGTCTGCTGTCTTGGTCCTGGTTAGGTGCCACGATTCGCAGCCATAGAGGAGAACAGGTGTGATGCAGGAGTTATAAAGGCGGCATTTTGTTTCAACCGAGTAAATATCCGATCTCCAGACAGCTTTCATCCGGAAAGATCACAAAAATCAAAAGCAATTTTTTTCATTCCTAGGTATTGTGATTATGTAATGTTAGTCCTTTAAGTAAATTAAACCTCTTGGCTTGCAGAAGTGGATAATACAAAAAAATTACGAACAGAGGAAAGAGAAATTCTCTTTGCTCATCATGTTTTTAACACGAAATGAAAAATCCATAGAAAATGAAATATTTACGGCTGTATACAAAACGGTGGACCAGGAATGAGAGAATGAAAATTTTTTGAACTTTGTAGTTAACATCTGAATTATCTGTCTGTGTTTCCAAATCTTAAAATATTTTACTTCAAACGTGAATATCCAACTTTAAGACACTCTATTCTTAGTGTGAAAACAATACCATTTATCGAATATTTAAATAGTTCATTGTTTATATGGAAAAAAACAGTAAAGCAGTTCCAATTGAAGTACCTACATACATAAGTGTGTAATTTTACCTAAACACTAGTTTTTTTTCTCGAATCAATCTTTCAGGTAACGCATAATCGCTGAGGTTTAGGGAAGTGGGATTAACACTAGAAAAGGCTAAAGTGTTGTACAAGAACATATGTATCTCTTAAGCGTTAGGTGATGTTTACAAATTCATATAATATTTAAATGAATATTTTACCTTCAAATATACTCTCACTATTCTTTTAAGATTTTAATAATAATATGTGCCTACTTCTAAATAAACGTGGCATCTTAGATCACCTACGTTGAAATTCTACACAAATAAAGTGTATTAAAAAAAAAAAAAAAAAATTCTCACAAAAAATATTAATAAATATCTGGTATTGCAAAGATTGTGCCAAAAATGCCAAATATCACGCCTCACGGCTGATCAATACAATTACCGCACTATTCTCTGCCATAGGCCCATTATTAGGCATAAAGGACCTTTTGTCACCCCACTCGAGACTCAATACCAAGTCCTGGCGAGGTGACAGAAATATATTCGCTTCGTCACCTCTGGGAAAATTGTCACCTAGCTAAAACCCTTAATCTCAACCTCAAAGTAATCTATATCCAAGAATGCCAGTTTCTTGTGAAAGTGCATCCATTCGCATATTAGCTCTTTGAGGCGAAGAAAATCTTCGTGGTTCTATTTGTGGTTTCCGAAGCGTAATTTAGATATACCTATAGGCGATTTTGGGTATTCTGAACCACGCTTATTTTCCTTATAATGTATTTCCTATCAGATGCATTAATCTTTAATATCATATCTGATTTTGTAGGTGACAAATCTGGTGATGGTTCAATTTAAGCAACAATGCAAGCAAACAAATGCATGAGTTTGAATAAAAATAAGTAAGTATAGAGTCCGTTGTTGCAAAAATCAAATAATGCATTTACTCTTAATCTCTTTGGTGATTAACGATGCCTTACGTGGATGTGTTAAGACTCCCGAGTGTACGTTACATAATATTTTAGCCCTATCTCAATATTTTAAGAGTTGATATTATAATATATAAGAGAAAAAATTAATCTTACAGTTCACCGTAATGCATGACTTGCTAAAATTCATACTCTCATAAGGCGTACCGAGGCTAGAAAAAAATCGAGCTTTGCTCTATACTTATAACATGTAACCAAGTAAGTGGCGCATACAAAATGCGGCAGCAAAATGGTGTTTTTAATTTTTTACAAAAAAATATGATAAAATAAAAACTAACTCCCTAGAATTTGATATGCTTTTTAATTAGGTACTAATAATTTTTGTTTGGTTGCCACCTTAAATTCTGATGAAAATTTTTAATAATGCCGAAAATAAGAGCATCAGTATTGTTATTTCCCTAGAAAATAGTTTTAAGTACATATGATATTTTTTTCCAAGCTTTCTGCCAGTTAATAAATCCGGAATATCATTTTATTAATCTATTTAAAGGATATTCTTTATTTACATTATTATAAGTACAGTATAACGTCACGTACAAAACAAGTGTGTCATCCCAAGTGTTATAATATGAACTCACTTCACTTTTATCTATTCCCTTTTCCAAATACCTACTAAAGCAAATACCTCTCTATCTTATTTACCTTTATGGAGATATCTCAAGTCCTAGCACACGACTTATTTTGAATGATAAACGCAAACCTAATATTTATTATAGTCATCAAACAGAATAACGGAAGAGTATACTTTGATAGTATTGTAATCATTATTCATTCGATGATTTTGTAAAGAGACTACGTGCCACCCACAATCCGTAAATATTTCAATGTAATAATATATTTATTATCAAATTCAACAAATCAACCTAAGTATTTGTTATAAAAAAAAAAAAACATATACTCGTATATGTACAATATTTTTATTTTATTGAATGAAATGAAAAAATTGAACATTTTTTTTTACAATAATAGAGTGCTCCTTGCTTTATGAGATTTGTAACTACCCTTGGTGCCATAACACGACACAAATGAAATTCAAAGCTATTTAGAAATAACACATCTTTTAATTATGATTTTTTTATCCATGAACTATTTTCTCTAAAAAATTATATATTATATAAATAGGTAGGGTCTTTTTAAAATAATTAAATTATTGATTATTTTTGTAATATCTGTCGTCCGCCTCTTAGCATAGTGGTAGCGCATTCGGCTACCGTGCATGAGGTCGTGGGTTCGATTCCCGTAGGGGGTCAACATGAAATAATTACTTACATGTGATTTTCATATTAATATTTTATGTGTGTTACCTTGGACTGGTACGTATGACTAATCATCTTACCTTTATGTAAAAAAAATAATCAGGAAACACTGCACTTGGTGTACCGATACAGTGTCCTATGCACATTGAGTGCGGAAAAGGGGAAAGTTGTAGAAGCAGTAATATGTAATGCTTTAATAAGTGAATGTAACGAGATTTGAGTATGGTGGCACTAAAAGGTGCTTAATCTGAGAAACACTATGTATCTCCAAGATACCTGGTATAAGTAATGAACCATTTTGTTATAAACATACGGGCTGCATTTTACAGCAGATTCTATGTATACTGAAAGGCGTTTTGCTGAGCACTGTCCCCCGCGGCGCTAAACACCGACTTCAATAATCTTAACACCTCTGCTATTTATAAGGAGCTTCTAGTACTTGGATTACTTGTTTCAGTTGGCTCGAGGTATCGGAACTATGGCCTCTATTGTGGACGGGACACATTCACGCCTTCGCCATAATAGACCACTTGGGACATAAAGAATCCGCGCGACAATATCTAATTGTCGCGTCCCAGCGAGGGATTTGATTTGACCGAATGTGGGAGTAATGTTTAACATGGAAGCTTATTGTCACCTCGGGAAGGTGAGCGCGTTATCGGCTCCTCTCTCATTGTTGAGTACTCCTTCTATACTCCGTCCACCGCTGGGCTTTTGTACCAGTACTGGAAACACTAGCACACTTCTACGGGCATTCAGAACTTCCTGAGACATTTAGAAACGTGTTACGCTAGTTATTGTGTGTACATTG
>JAGVSP010005515.1:0-41718 GCA_022494985.1 Micrasema minimum
AGCGTTTGTTTACTAGGAGCTTTTCTACGTTTTTCAGATTCTATGTGCCAAAGCCAACTTGTAGGTTACTGTGCTGTGTGCTGTGTGCAAGCGCAAGCGTAAACAGGAGGCATCGGTGCGCATCAAAAGAGAGTGATAACAAACAAAGTTGTTTACTAAAGGCCAAAATGTTGTTCAGTGTTCACTAAGCACTTGAGAGCTTTCATTACTACGGGCACGACCTGACAACACGTAGCGTCATGTAGGTACAAATCTATCTATCCTGACAACACGGTAGAGTAAAATCAGTGAAGATTGATACTTCTATTACATACTGTTTTATGATGTTAATTGTAGGTATATAATAATTTTTTGATGTTGTTTTTTTACATATCATTTAGTCGTGAATTATAAGGCAGGACCAAATTTATTCAAAAATGGGTTAAACGCTACTAATATTAACTTTGGAAAAATTTGACGATTGTTAACTCTTTCTGTTTTTATTTTGAAAATATATCGTGACCTGAGGGAAGATAACGAGCCCACCATCCACCCGCAACTGATAAAGAGTCCTGGGGGGCTCTCTTTCAGCTGCACATAGAGGAAAAATATTATACTATTTCATCTACTCTATTATATGCAGTTTAGTGAGGGGGGAGGAGGATATATTATCGACCCCACCCCTCTCAAGTTACCCCCCTCAATTTGATTTATTCAGAAAAATAATAGTTACAAATAAACTAACTAACCATCACGCCATTTCTCCGAAGGAGTATGCAGAGACGATAGAACGCCACACCTCTCTATCCTGGCAAACTTCCCTTGCTTCCTCCACATTCTTAAATCTTCTCATGCACGCGCGTCGATTATTCCGACTTTTCACATGGCCACGTTCAAATATTTTTTGTACTTGAACGTATTATGTCTTTCTCGGCCTTCCCCGACTTCTACAACATAGAGAGACACATTCGCATCGTAGGCCCACTACGCCGTTTAGCATTATTACTATTTTCCTTTAGCTCGTAAGTATATGTTTTTCTTTTGTATATAAAAAAAAGTTATAACCTGATATGAACTACCTTTAGTTGAAATACTTAATGAAAGTAAAAGGAAGTGGTGGTAATAATTACTTAAAACACTGGAAAGTAATAATTAAATACAAATACATAAGACAATTCTAAGAAATTGCAAGTTCAACACTTTTAGTGTCTGCGTTCTGAAATAACACATAAAAATGAGGGACATCAATGAAATAAACATTAACAACACCTCGAAGCCGACTGACGCCGACGCCTTCCCGCTTGGCGTCGGGACGCCTCACCCTTTCTCCATTGTAAACACGTTAACGCCACTAGGTTAACAAATACAAACCACTGTCATTTAATATACGATACATATCGTATTCCTTGCATCTACATTCTGATAAAACAAAATTTGTTATTTTTTACAATAAATTTTTGTAAGAGACAAAAAAATACAAAATTACTATTACTATTTTCCCTTATCCGTACCTAATAGTCCATAGGGCACTGCATTTAAACACCGAGAGTTTATCTTGATAATTTTATTACATGAAGGAAAGATGACTAATCTTACGCTTGTCAGTGTTATTCCAAGGTACCATACATAAATAAAATATATGAGAGCCATATATATGTAAATAAATATATCATATTAACCCCTACGGGAACCGAACCCGCGACCTCGTGCATGAGAGGCCAATGCGCTAACTACTATACCAAGAGGCAGACAAAGTTATTAAGAATTGCTTAAAAGAAACGTCCTTATTTGAAAAATTTTGGAAATCTAAGGGGATGGAAAGTTTTCGCTTATATCGTCACCTTATTGGGAAAAATTGAATTAAAAATTCAATAATAAAGAACTTATACCCTTGCTGGGCTGATATCAGATATTATTGATACCCCAACAGGGACAGAAACTCTCGAAACGAATGGGGATCCACATTCGTTTCCAGAGTTTCTCTGTCTCTGTTGGGATATCAATAATATCTAACATTTATTTATTTATTTATTTCATATATGACTTTTTTTTCGTTTTTTTCTTAATGAAATACCTCGCTGGGCAAAGCCCGTGTTGAGCTATTCATTTACAGCTAACATTTACATTTACAAGTATGATACATTTAAGGAAGAACAATAAAATAATGCATTAGGTACCTACAATAACAACAATGCGAACTATATAATACCTATATATATGCTATTTAGGTGGGGTAACCATTTCAAGGCACCTCTCGGGACCCAAATCGTAGATCCAATTTTTTACAAGGATGCGATTTTTTTTGACATATTTTTTTATTTTTTGCATACAGTGGAAGGGTGTTATATATTTTTGGAGATAGGAACATTGTTCATTGTTCATTGTTGTTCATTTTAACAACAAGATATAATATTGTGACTCATCATAAAGCAAAAATTGTTCCCTTATCGACTACATGGCAACACGCGAATTTGCACTTAGCAGATATCTGTAAGGAGGTTTCGATATTCCGAATCACGGACCAACCCCTTAATGCATTTACACCCTAAGCAGCAATAAATAAACATCGCTCTTATAGATACAGCTGACTTAACTTATAATACAAACAACAAGAACACACTTATAGATTAAGACAACTAATGTGGATGATTTAACAATGGCCTTGAGAATCAAAATTTTCTGTGAAACAGAATAATGAATGAATAAAAATCACAAAAACATCAGTATAATCCGTTTATAATTCGGATTAATAATAACAGAGATACAATAATTTTAAGTTTGATTTTTGTAAATATTTTGTATGATAGGCAATCTGTGACGTCACCGATCGTTCGGGGAATAAAAATTATAAATGATTGTATCTCGCTTATTAATTATTCGATTTACAATCGGATTTCATTTATGGTTTTAAGATTCTTTGTTTTATTTTTCTGCATTCACAGAACTTGAACTTAACTTGAACACGACACATTTCTGCCCGAGAAACATGTTTCTATCTCTTTTTTAATATTTCATATTGATCCCCATCGGGAATCGAACCAGCGACCTCGTGTACGGCAGCCAAACGCGCTACCGCCATGCCACGAGGCGGACTTACTTGCATCCTAGTTAAATGACTCTATTAACTCGTAAAGTACTGTGTTTGAAACGATCTACGGCACCGGTGATGTAACCTCGGGTTACCCATACAAAATGTTGATTCATAACTTTTACGATTGTATTTTTCATTTAAAAAAATCATCAGTGTGTAGTTAGTATCTCTGTTTGTCATGATAACTCATTTTAATTTTTTCAAATCCGAAAAACGCATTAAAAAAATCATAATCCCCTGTTTACTGCAAAATACATAATAGTCGTATGAAATTTCTCAAACATGTAGGTAAAAAATATATTTTAAGTAATAACCTACAATTCTATGCGTATCAAATATTTTTTTCCGGTGTAAAAGGTTAATTGAAGATGAGCAAAAATGCCAGTGTTATATTTTGATCATTTACGGAGATATTAATTATTAAGTGAAATTTTGCAACGCGGGTTCCTCCTCGCAACGCAACCTCAAGGCGAGGGTTAAGAACATGTATGAGTAGTTCATTCGATGGGTAGTTAGTGGTTGCGTCATCGTGTCGAGAAATGAAGATTTTTAAAAAATATGTAAATATGTATTTGAGAATACGATTTTTATCAATATACAGTTAAACAATAAACATTCAGACAAAACAGTAAATTATAAGAGAACATTTTATCAACGCAAGTATCGCAAAATCACTTACCCAGTGAAAGGAACGCCAATGAACTTCTTCTTCTTGTCACCAACAGTGAGATATTCTATGAAGTTAATACCTAAGGAAGAAAAATCGCAGCATAAACATCGCAATGCAAACAAATATAATAAACAAATCGCAATACATCATTTTTTTTAAATTAGCGAAAATCAGATCTCTAAGAGGCAATCAAAATATCTTTTTACTCGGCTGTTAGGTAATTAACTAACTCACTAACTAACCATCACGCCATTTCCTCGTAGGGGTAGGCAGAGAGGATAGAACGCCACACCACTCTGTCCTGGCACACTTCCTTTGCTTCCTCTACATTCATACATCTTCTCATGCACATAGCCGATTATTCCCACTTTTCACATGTCCACTTTCAAGTACATGACGTACTTGGTCATGCCATGTCTTCCTCGGCCTTCCTCGGCTTCTCCATCCTGGCACACTTGCATTTAAACTTCTTTTAGCCGTTCTTTCATCACTCATTCGCTCCACATGACCAAACCATCGTAAAAGCCCCTTCTTAATTTTGTCGATAATGCTTATCTCAGCCTTGCACTCTGCTCTAATTTCGACATTTGTACACCTATCATACATAGTCTTACCACACATAGATCGCATTTTAACAGCATTCAGTCTTCTTTCATCCTTCTTTTTCCAACACCATAAAGGGTAATTATTGTAGAAAAATTATGTAGAAAACATTGTGCTTTTTTATAGAATTCTAAATTGGTTGGTTCTTTGAGATCTTGCAAAATCAGATTAATAATATTATATTAACATGGACGACGAATTCATAAAAACAGTGTTTTATAAGTATTAGATACATTTTCAATCGCAATTTTTCTCAAGAGAAGTACCTACATAGAATAAGTTAATAATGCAATAATTCATCGCAATTATAAACATCATCATCATATGGGGAGCATATGGATTCCAGGCCAAGCGATCGGCCGCCAGCTCCCGCGCATCCTCCCAAGTCAAGTCCACGTCCCGCAGCTCTGACGCAAAAACTGCGGCGAATTGTCAACAGTGGAGGTCCAGGACGCCGAGAACCTGATGCCTTGTAAAATAGGCAAGCATGGTTAAGGCTCTTGGTAGGCATACATAGTATATGGCCTAGCCAGCATTTTACTAAAATCAAGTTTCAAGTACAATATAAAAAATGCTATTTTTAAAAAAAAGCTGGTTCACAGCAGGTAAATTAATAATCACAACAAAGTTACCATTGAAAATATTTATAAAACCTAAACTTTTAAAAAACCGTAAATATTTCAGTTTAACGTAGAATGGCTAATCTTATTTGACCACTGGCACTGACATGTCTTACTTGTAATGAATTTTATAAAATTATTATGTTTGGTCTGTTCACTAGGAAAATAAGGTATTTCTTAGGAACGATCCCTCTCGTAGAAAAATGATTCGTGTGTATAGGTGTATACACATAAATATGAAAATGGAACGCCGCTGTAGTTGGCGCCAATTCTCCCAGCGAAAAGTAATTTTATGAATGCTATCACTTTATCATTTAGCAGGAATTTTTTTCTATACGCAAAAGTGTTGTAAAATGAATAAAAACAAGTGTTAATGATGCAAAAAGTAATTAAGCAGTATTAACTCCCCGTATTTCTGATTTAAAAGCCTTGTCATTTAATATAATTTTGGGCTAATAACGCCAAAGTAGAAAGCCATGGGTCATTTATTTTGTTTCGTTTACGTATCTTGGAGAGAATTTGGCACTTTCCATACATTTATCGGTCTGGATGAGTCCTTATTGCATAATGACTACCAGCAAAGTACTTTTTCTCGTTTCGCAATATTTAGACGATCAAAAGAAGATTGGTTACACCGTTAGCAATTTGGAAGTGTGAACACATTTATATAATAATAATCCATTTCTTTTTAATATAAAAAAATTAACATTATTTTGGTATCTACATGCAATACGTACTTACTCGTGTTAAAATTAGTAATATAATATCTACGCACAGCACAATATTCGATTTTTTCCGGAAATTCGGGAATATACCTACTATATGATAGACAAAACAATTATAATTTTAAAAAAAATTGTATGTAGGCAATACAAATTTAATACCAAAAACTGATAAATTATGCTATTTGTTTGCGGCAACATACCAAAATAATTTATCATATAAAATTCTAAAACTAACTAATTTACTAACAACATCACGCCATTTCCCAGTAGGTAGGCAGAGAGGATAGAGCGCCACACCACTCTGTCTTGGCATACTTCTCTTGCTTCCTCCGCATTCATACATCTTCTCATGCACGCACGTCGATTATTCCGACTTCTTACATGCCCACTTTCAAGCACTTGTTTTACTTGATCATGCCATGTCTTTCTCGGCCTTCCTCGACTTCTACATCCAGGGACAGTCACATTATATATTTTTTTAGCCGTTCTTTCATCATCCATTCGCTCTACATGACCGAACCAACGTAAAAGACCCTTCTTAATTTTGTCGATAATGCTTATCTCAGCCTTGCATTCTGCTTTAATTTCAACATTAGTGCACCTTTCATACATAGTTTTACCACACATTTACCTGAGAGATCGCATTTCAACTGAATTCAATCTACTTTCATCCTTAATTTTCCAACTCCATATTTCGCTTCCATACACGCTTACATAAAATACACAGTAATACAATTTTTTTAATAATTTTATTACAGTTCTTATGTATTTGTTACACAGTGTATTTTACGATGTAAAATGATGCTCCGTAAAATATTTCTTGTGTAGGTATTAAGGTATTTTAATTATTAGAATCTAGAATTTTTACAATTAAATTCCTCTCTTTGTCCAAGCATTCTTCGTCTTCATCCGTAGGTATATTCTCTGGTTTTGTTCCTTTCTTACATCATTACATTTCTTCCTACATTGATTTTCTTTCTTTCGTCTAAGCGACCTCGTTTCTTTTCCCTCCAGGCCTCTCCTGCTCTTTGCCGGCTGATTCTCCTTCTCCCGCGATTTGGATTCTTTTCGTGGATTTCGTTAGACATTTGCATTATTTTTTTTGCTTGAGTGGTTTCATTTGCCTGCCATTAGCTCAGGACTTGCTTAATGTGTAAGTAGTGCGATCAATGGTGGTTCCAGGGGTATTCACTCGGAAACAACTCGCGTAGGCCTCAAAGGGGCGATAAATGCTACTAACTACTTCTCTAATTCCTCATCCCCGAACTGACAAATACACTGTGCAGGATTGAGAACCTTGCCAAAAGGAATCAAATAAATGTCTGATAATTTACTGAGAGTACAACCTATGATCTTTGCTTTATTGCTAGTGGACAAAAATTGTTAAATATTTGCGCTATGAAAATGAATATGTATTGTCGAAATCATGCCATATCTACTCTCCAAATGGAGAAAATGGATTCTAAAAACTCTTTCCAAGCTACGAGATTGACTTTCCGTTCTGTGGTTCAGACGTAAATTGACAACAATTGTACTATGTATGTGATGACTGGTAAAATAAACAAGCATTTTTAAGATAAATCAATGGGTCACTACATGTTCTTTTTCATTACATTACAATCATTTAAAAACTCGAGTAAACAGCATGTTAACCATTCTTTGAACTGAAATATGTATATTATAGTAGGTTTATTTTACGGATGATTTTGCGTTAAATGTTGCATCGTAATTGCATGCAAAATAGAGCGTCAAATTCTATCTTGTCCGAGCCGAATTCAGAATGCGATTGTAGTCCCGGTATATATTGTATCATTCTCCGATAGTACCCGCACTAAGATGGTGGTAACTTCCGTTATTGTTTTCAGCCAGCCCGTTATTGGGAATTAATAATACCAGGCAAATGCTTCACGGGGAGGTATTTGCTAGAACTTTCTAGCAAGGGAAACTTGGCCCCTGTAATAACGGCCTGTACTGCGCTGTGTAATCGCTCCACTGGCAGGGTGGTCGTGAACGTATTATTATAGAGGGAAATGGATTATTACTTTTGAAGACGACATATTTGAATCATGCCTTCCTTTGCTCTACTATGCAGATAAGCAAATGGTTTATGTATTCATGAGCGTGTTTAAAGCATACATAAAGCTAAGTATAGACAATTTCTATGACCAATTTAACCTGCAATTGTTGAACATGTGGATACTTGCTCAATTTTGGTTATAAATGTCATTCACATCTTTTTAAAAGCTTTATTGTTCTATTCACTTATGTTTTTTTTAATAAATGCGTAGCCCTGAATTAGGTTCATTCACCCCCAACGTTTATGGGGCACCAGGAGACGATCTTTCAGCTGCGGTGCATAAGAGAAAGTAAAGTATAATAGATATTTATAAAAGAAGCATTTTTATGCAGTTCTGCTGTCCTAATCATAACACACGCACTTATCATTTAATCAATAAGATTATGCTTAAGACAGCCGTTTATTGAGGGTTTTCTCTGGATTTTTCACTGGGATTTAACACTTAAACAAAGATTTTTTCAACACATTTTATATATATCAAGCAGTAGGGTGATTGTCATCTTATTTTTGAGATAAGTTCTTTACAAACGTAAAATAAAAGCAAAGTGTTAAAGTAGTTCAAATTCAAGTAAAGAAGGAAAGAACTCTTAAAGAAGGACGAGAAATAATACGCTTCTGATAGATATTATAAATATGCTTCAGATATTTATCTAAAACATGATAAAAATTATTGCTCTAATTCCAGGGAGGAATTGCAGCACTCGTTTGTAAGGACTAACAAAGCGGTCAAGCTGTCCGCAAACGGGCGTATTGAATCATTAATCTAATTGTAGGTTAAAAAATAAAATGGCTGCTTCTAATTTCCAGGACAGTTTGGCAGTCCTCAAATCAATTATTATTTGAATTTTTATGAATTTATATCACCAACTACAGTGTAACTTCCATATAGCGAAGTCGCTAAATCCCAGGAAAAAAGTTCGTCATATAGTAAATTCGCTTTACATATAGAATAAATCCAAAAAATAATAATTTGTAAGGGCAAATTAGGTATTTTTTACATTTTACTATCTTTGCGTTCTATAGATTTACGGAAATACTATGTGCCGCTGGGTAAACCTCATAAAAAAATATTCTTTATATTTACGTTTTTGGTAAAAAAAAAAGTGTTTCTGGCTTAAATTTCTAAGTTAAATATTTAAACAATTTATTTTATAGGCCCAAAATAAGTTTATTGTAACTCATGGGAAATACATGTAAAAATTTATTTTTGATTTAAATAAAAAAATAAAAAAAAACAAGTGTCAATGTGTTACAAGAATATCATTCGGCTACGTATCGTGTTGAATAAACATTGAGTATGCATTTTTTATCTTGGAAGAACAATGGACGAATGAGAGGTTTTATTATGGACCGGAGAAATTTCCAGTAAAAAGAATTTTGGGTAATATTGCTGCATTTTGGGTAATATTGCTGCAATAAGGTCGGACCGTTCAAATAAATCTATAGACCAAAAATCAAGGACAACTCACACGTGTGACAATTTAGCGAAATGTTACGAATCGACTTGTACATAACATGTTGTAAAGCTTCCTATGCAAGAAAAATCTTATACGAAAAATAAAAAAATCGCTTCAAAAAGTGACATTTCTCGGATAAAAAGCTAGTTATATAGAAATTACACTTCGTTATATGGAGTCTAATTTATATGATATACAGCTTGAAGTTCAATGTTCTGTAAAAAAAATTCGTTGTACAGAGAAATTCGTTATGTAGAAGTTCGTTATATGGAAGTTTAACTGTACTTATTTCCCCCACCGCGTGTTGGTGAACTCCCAGTTCCCAATTCATTGTGAGAATGGGCTTTCCGTGACGCGGTAGAATTGTTGGCCTAACTTGTGACGCATATCCCCTAACTTCGAACTTCGATAGGATAGCATATGGTTAATGAAAAGTAATTATTACATAGCAAGCCATAAAGAAACTATCGCCTAACAAAACTCCCTTAACCCAAGTGCAAAAAAGTACAGTAGAAATTTTTTTCAAAATCAATATTTTATATTGTCATACTTAGGTATTATTTTCTGTAATTTTACCAATACCAATAAAAATATACATGTAAAAAAAAAAATTAAGAATGTATTTTCTTTCATAGACTTTTCAATAAATTCCAAACAAGCATTCATCAGAAACAATAATTGTCCACTTACCGTGTACTGTTAGAAGATTCTGAAACAAAAAACAAAACAAATTAGAATGAAAAACAAAATTAACGCAGTAGTAGTGGGGCGAATGAGTGATGAAAGAACGGCTAAATGCAAGTGTGCCTGGTTTTAAAAGCCGAGGAAGGCCGAGAAAGACATGGCATGACCAAGTACGACAAGTACTTGAAAGTGGACATGTGAAAAGTCGGTAAATTATCCGATTCATAAACGGATTGCACCGATGGTATTGTGATTTTTCGTTTTATTTTTGTGCATTCACCAAAAAACGTTGGTCTACAAGTTTTTTTAGTTACCACTTCGTCAGTTCACGTTTTCTACTAACACTCCATGTACTCTGCCTACCTCTACACATACGTATTTAGGCTCACCGTCTCGTTTATAAATTGTTCAACACTTTGAAGGTGCGATGCATCTTTGTAAATAAGACATCTGATATACCACTGAACTCGTAGCAGAAATGGCCCTAAATTATTTGTTTTGTGGTGAACATCATTTATCACGTTTATGTGAGTCCGCAGACCCCACCTGGGAACGCTGTAATGCCCGACGCGGTGACCATGCCTTCTAAATCGAAACATACTCGGGATTTTCTATTATTTGTGAGAATAATCCTAATACAGGTTAAATTATTTATACCGAATACAAAGGATGCACGCGCTGGCTAACAAGTATACTAAGTACTGATATTTTCAACACAAATCTAGTGCATTTTAGGGAACAGTGTCTGGATGCCATCTCTGGCGGAAATGAATAGCTAAAAGCAATAAAATAAATTAATATATTTATATACCTGTTGAGTGTTAATATTAATGTATTAATGTTGTAAATAATATTAATGTTTTTGCTTTATAACTAGTAAATATTTTTTAACAACATTTTGATCGTATAAAAATACTTGTAGATAAATTACTGGATTATACCCATGCTGCAATTTGCAGTTATTTGTCTACAAGTATTTGTATACGTTCATAATATTAATTTATTATTTTAATAATTTATTTAATAATAGGTAACACGGGAACTACAGGATTCGCTGCACTTGGGATACCAATGCAGAGCCCTATGCACCACTGAGTAGTAGTATTAGTCGTTTTAGCTTTTTTGATGATGCAAGAACTGGTCGGTGAAGGGTCTTCTGAGGTCTTCACTCTCCACATAGAAGCAAAACGTGGTGAAAGAATAACTATAATAAATACATACATTACGTATTTAGGATCACCGTCTCGTTTATAAATTGTTCAACACTTTGAAGGTGCGATGCATCTTTGTAAATAAGACATCTGATATACCACTGAACTCGTAGCAGAAATGGCCCTAAATTATTTGTTCAAATTTGGTGAAACTTGTATATTGAACTCGCGTTTATGTGAGTCCGCAGACCCCACCTGGGAACGCTGTAATGCCCGACGCGGTGTTGAGAAGCCTTTAAAATCGAAACACACTAGGGATTTTCTATTATTTTGAGAGTTTAATCCCTGTTACAGTTAAAATTATTAATATATTATATAGCCCTGTTTAGTGTTTTACTTTAGTGGTTTCTAAATAATATTAATATATCGATTTGTTAATAATATTATTTAATAATTTTGTGTTTTGGCCGATTGGGTTTGGTTTTTTGGGGCAAAAGTGGTGATGATTGGTACTAAGTCATTCTTTGGAAGAAGTTGCCCCAGTAAACATTCCTTTTTTCTATATTATTTTTTTTTATACCGTCCTCTATCAAAAATAACCAAATTATCTATGGCACTTTACGGGTAGTCTAAAAATTACAACAATATCGCATCCGCTCAAAAAATGTTGAACGCATATTCGCGAACTCATTTCTTATAAATTAATCCAAACGCTCCCGCTAATTCATGTTTTGAACTTTTTTTTAAACTCTCATTCAAAAAATACTTGTGTCTGTATTGAAATCTTGTGATCCGTTTTGTGTTTTTGTGAAGTTATTTTGAAGTGAAGTGCAGCCCAGAAGATCTACTTCCTTTTCCAGCCTCCATAATACCAATGGTAGGGGCAATTTTCTACTGAATTGACTGGTGATAGAATGAGACCTGGCATCGCCTGAGAGCTCAGTCTGTCGTTCTGCCTCTTTCTCCGCCTACTTAAATTCTATCACGCATACAGCTCTCTCGTTTTCAAGAATAATCGACAAAAAACGCGCTTCAGCTGCACCAAATAGGTAATACGGGAACTACGGGATTCGCTGCACTCGTTGTACCAATGCAGAGCCCTATGCACCACTAGGTAAAATAGTATTAGTAGTAGTAGCTTATTTGATGATTTGTAGATCTGGTCGGTGACAGGGTCTTCTGGCGTCTTTTTTCTCCACATAGGAGCAAACGTGGTGAAAGAAGAAATATAATAAATATATAAATATGCCATATCATTGATATCCCAACAGAGACAGAGAAACTCTGGAAACAAATTAGGATTATCTAGGCGTTTACAGGGCTTATGACCTGTCATTGGCTGGGTTAAGTGGCCACATTGGTATTATGCACATTCCCCTAGTTCCGCCCATCATCTGATAACCATATATGACAATTTTTTGAAACTTGTATAAATTGAACTCGCGTTCGTAATATCACATTACAAGTAAATTTCTCACTGGTGACATACTCGTATGTTGAGAAGATTGTTAATAATAATAGATAATCCACATTCATTTCCAGAGTTTCTCTGTCTCTGTTGGGATATCATTAATATCTGATATTAGCCCAGCATAGGTATAATACAGTAATTTGTCTACAAGTATTTGTACACATTCGAAATGTTGTTATCTAAAGATGTATTTTGACTTCCTTTTCTCATTGAAATATTATTTTAAGACCCAAAAGTAGAAGTTTTAGGGTACTGGAAATACCAATGTTTTACAATATGCCTAATAATATATCGGCATTTTGCTATAATTATTTATTTATATTTATTAACAGACATAAATATATGTGTTATGAAAAATGTACCTATATAATAGACAATATATCTTAATAATTTGCAAGTGGTGGTCGCGAATGAGCGAAAGTCTTCGGTAAAACTTCAAAAGAAAAAAAAACAGGAGAGTAAAAAAAAGATTTTGTAACTGTAGTCACCCCATATTTCTATGCACAATCCAGTGTAGTAAAGCCCGCGTACCCTCAATAAAAATATTACAAAATGTTAAAATGATTAATGATTTCTACTGTTAAAGGTAAATGGATAGTTAATGATGCACGCACATAGGAATGGTGAAATGTCAAAAAAAATCTAATGACATGTAGCATATTATTCTGGTCTGAACCAATATTAATAAACACTTATGTTGAGAATGTCTTACATTCGCCTTCCTGTATATAGCCTGCGCGTACTTTTTGTATGTATTTATTTCGTAATTTACTGACTAAGTCCAATACAAAAGAGTGTTTTTTTTTAACTTTCCATATCCGCACCTAATGGTGTATGTATAGGGCAATACATTGGAACACCATGTGCAGTGTATTTTGATGAATTTATTAACTTGAAAGCAATTTATCTTAAACTTTATTTAAAACTAAAGTAACAATATGTGAGATCAATACGTACGCGAAACCACGTGGGTAGTAGAAATAACAGGAAATTGGGGTTCGGCTTGCAACATTAAGTCCAAAAATAGAGTAAAAGTCATTACTCATTAGAATGATTAAGGAACTAACTGTCACATTATAAAGCAAATGAAACATCCCCTAAAATTTTATCGCTGTGTAATCTTGGCGACCTTAACACTGGTAAATTGCAGGAGAATAGGCCGTTTTATGTGGGCGAATTAGATATGAATAAATAGTGAGAAATCATCTCAAGGGCGCTGGGCAATGGACATTCAATATTATTTATTAATTCCACTCCCAATTTATAAATAAAGGACCTGAGAACAGAGATTATTTAAGAAATGATAAAAAAAATATATATGTAGGCGAAGTACTGAACTCGTCTTGCAACGACAAAGCGCACGGATTAGGATAGAATATATTCTCTTTTTTTCAGAATATATTATCTCTATATGTATATCTATTTTCAGAATATTATCAATCTCAACTCACGTGAAAATGTACTGTCTTCGTATAAATAAAATTTTGAACATGAGATACAAAAATACAAGGCAATTACATGCTGGAGTATTGAAAGTATTCAAATAAATCTCTGTATTACGTACATTATACTGATTTATCTGTATTCAACATAAGGCGTAGTGTCACTAAATCACAGGAGGAATCCTTCCTTTAACATATGCACGTCCTTCGCTGATCCTGAATCCCAACCGCGAGACAAGGTAGAAAAAATCTAGGAAAAGATACACGTTAAAAGCACCACCCTAAGAACGATCCAGCACTTATTTTTATGTATTATTTTACTAGCTATCTAACATTATCGGTTTCAAGTTTCTTTATTGTAGGTTCTGAGTTATATTTTGTTTTATAAAACGTTTGTTTGAAAAATAGATATGTTTGGGATCCTTGGGCTAGGAATTTTGGAAGTTTGATATTACAAGACTTATTAATTTATTTCAAGAGAGGCTAAATTGGCAGTTCATAGTATTGGAGTTCTGGTACCAACCCTTATGCATGGGTAGTGAAGCGTGGTGTTTGGAAAAAGAAGGATGAAAGTAGATTGAATGCATTTGAAATGCGATCTCTCAGGCAAATGTGTGGTAAAACTATATACGATAGGTGCACTAATGTCGAAATTAGAGCAGAATGCAAGGCTGAGATAAGCATTTTCGACAAAATTAAAAAGGTCATGTACGATGGTTCGGTCATGTTAAAGCATCATGGATGATGAAAGAACGGCTAAAAAAAATAAATGATGCGCCTGTGCCTGGATGTGGAAATCGAGCAAGGCCGAGTAAGACATGGCATGATCAAATAAAACAAGTGCTTGAAAGTGGGCATGTAAGAAGGCGGAATAATCGACGTGCGTGCATGAGAAGATGTATGAATGTGGAGGAAGCAAGAGAAGTATGCCAGGACAGAGTGGTGGGGCGTTCTATCTGCCTACCTCTTCGGGGAAATGGCGTGAAGGCTAGTTAGTTAGTTAGTTGTTAATTAATTTATTAAACCTATTCAATTTCTATTTAATAGAGAATTACTTTATGGTGAGAAGATGTAATGAATGTGGAGGAAGCAAGAGAAGTATGCCAGGACAGAGTGGTGTGGCGTTCTATCTGCCTACCCTTTCGGGGAAATGGCGTGAAGGCTAGTTAGTTAGTTATTAATTAATTTATTAAACCTATTCAATTTTTATTCAATAGAGAATTACTTTATGGTGTATATTTACGATAAAGGTAAATTCGTGTTTTTTTATGTTTTTCACATAAGTTTTCTAAGTACGAAAACAAATGTATTTGACTCGAGTAAGTATAAAAAACAGAATTTATGGAGACATTATTTCTCGGCTGCGGTATCAATACTTAAAAACCTAATTTATTTTCAATTTGATATCTTGAGTAGGGTTAATTTATGGCTTGGGATAAAGCTCACAGGATTACAGTGACCTTATGCGACTCAAATGTTCCAAATAAGGACAAACTTAGCTAGATTACACGAGTGATATTATGATTACAAGTCTGTTTGTATTAAATAACATAAATCAGCTTTTTAGGTCATGTCAAGTTAGGTTGTAAAAACAAACATTTTAATAGCATAATATAATAAAAATTTAGGTACGTATAAAAAAATCTTAGAGGAAAAAATGCGGTAAAAACTAAAGGCATCAATGCAGTGCCCTATGCACTTTTAGGCGCGGATAATGGAAAGATGGAGTAAAAAGAAGAATTTATAAAATATATTTATGTAGAAAACAATATGTCTGCCTCTGTTTCCGCTCTGGGTTACCATGAATGTGGTCACGGATTCAATTCCCGACAAATAAATTTTAATTTTTTATTTTTTATAATACATAAAAAATACTTCATAATGTCATGCATTGGGCTAGCGCTGACGTAAGACTGATCTTATCTCCTTGATTTAATACATTATCATGGTTATTTTGCATTAGATGTACCTACCAATGCAGTGCCCTATGCATCAGTATGTGCAGATAAATATAGATGTAGTAAAATACATACTTGCTTTCGAAATGTTGTTTTTTTTTAAGGATTCGTAAATAATAACAAAAGATAAAATTATTGCAATATTGGTCGGCTGTATCCGCTGATATAAGATCTTAGATATGAGATAAGGGAGAAGGGGTTAAGGTGGATGTCTGTGTCGGTGTAAATATAATAAACAGGATTTTTCCCTCTATCCTGCTCGGCCAGCCCCGGGATATCATATATTATCTTTGTATATTATTTCATCCCTTACAACACCTGTTTGCTTTATTAACCTGATGGATTGCCCACTAAAAGTACACAGAGAGCAACAAAATATAAGTTTCTTTTTTATTACCAATTTTGACCAATTTATTAGCAAATCGCCCTTTTCAATACAAACAAACAGTGACACTAACAAACAATTTCTTATATTGTAGCCGCTCGCGCTTTCCACGACAATACCTGGAACGGCACCCGCCTGGCACCGCTTATGAGCGCGGCTTCCCGGCTTTAAAGACAACCTATCTTCCCAACTATTCAAGGGTAACAGACCCAGAGCAGGGGAAGTGGGAGCGCACCACCGCAGCGAATGATAAGTCAACTCTAATAGTCCTGAAAAGGGACTCACCAAAGGGAGAAAATAGAGCGAAGTCAGCCGGCTAGCCAGAACCACTGGCGAAGATCCGGAACAAGGGACGAAGGCCGAGAAGGAAATAATGAAACACCATGTTATTCGTTACGGACGCGCTCCGGAAAGATAACTCATTTTATCTTAGTCGAAAAGTCTACACCTAATTTTACCCCTACAAGCATAGCACGCGCGGCCCGGGCCGCAACGCGCATCGCCGATTTGGTCGGTGGAGTGGGGCCGGCGCTCTCCTCTGGCCACGCTCCGCCCCATCCTCAAAAATCGCGAGCGATCGTTCAGTACAACATCCGGCTGCCGGCGGCGCGCGCCTATATCTCTGTCGGATCTATACAAGACCCGCCAGGGGCTATGCCTTAACAATAAAAAATAAGAAGATACAACACAGAGTACAATAACCAAATAATACATTTACAATAAATTACATTGACATATGATTACATACAAACGACATAGAAAGTTAACATCTTAAATTCACAGATAAAATATAAATTTAGCAAGTAGGTCGCTCTTTTAGGACCGATTTAGGCCGCGTATCGGGCGAGTCTGTTCCTGCACATACATATATTTACAAAGAGGCTCACTTTTTAGGGCCGATTAAGGGCGTACTTGCCCGACGTTGTCCACTCTGCCAAATTAGGCACGGTACTTTTTAGGACCGATTAAGGGCGCTATAGCGGAGTTGTTCCTGCACACATCCCCCGTTGCCAGCTTGCATGCAAAGAGATTTACGCGCAGGTCCGTTCCTCGGCGTCGTGGCGTCCCTCACGTTGTCCCCCAGAAACGTGATGTGCGTCTCCATTCTTACGACGCCATCGTTTTGTTAGGAGTGAGTGACCACAGGCGGCTGGCTCGCCGGGAGGTAGCTCCCCCCGTCTCTGCATCTCGCCCCGTCGCGACGCTGTTGTGGGCGTCTTGTGTGTTGCGCTAGTCGGTTGCTAGCGCGGAGTTTCCATGTACAACGTTGGTATGCACCGGCGTTGTAAGGCCGGCGCCTCGCAGTGTGTCTCGTTGTCGGGCACCGATTCCAATCTCGGCCCTGAGATTGGCAAATCCGTCCTGCGCAGCATCGACCCCAGTCGCGTGCAGCTGAACGCCAAAAACGCGGCGTCCTCGTAGTCTGTGGCGCTAGCGGCTGATCTAGCGCTACGGGTTTCATGTACAGCAAAACGGCGGTTGCTCCGGTTTGTAAAGGCCGAGGCGCTTCGCAGTGTGCTATACTGTTGTTGAGATCGATCTCAATCCTCGGCCTGAGATCTTGGCCAAATCATGTATCGTACAAGCACGACCCCTGTCGTGCAGATGACTGCGCCAAAACGCGGCGTCCGTAATCTGTGTGGCGCTAGCGCGGACCGCAAGCGCGATGCTTCTCTGTTCACAGACTCCTTAGCGCCGGGTTGTAAGGCCGGCGCTTCCGTAGTGAGCATTCATGTAGCGCGCCCCAGCCTCGGCAATCGATGAGACCGGCCCAACGCGCCTCTTTGCATTGTCCCCAGCTACGTTCACAGTTAGTCTGCGGGTTGCAGGGCCCGGTCTAGGTCTTCGACACGTGGTAGTAAACACGTTGATTTACCGTTGTCGCGAAGCCCATTACTGCGCTTCCACAGACGTATCTTCCACAGGCGTGGAAGGGAGCAGGCTCTCGTCCCAGAGCTCGGTTCCCACGAGTAGCTCTGGCTGCAAAAGTTGAACTGTCCCAAGGTTTCTCATCACATCAGCGGTGTTGCGTAGGGTGCAGGGAGCAAGAGACCCGACACAATGTGGCGCTGCGCGTCCAGTTTAGCGCGCGGCGCAGTCGCCCGATGCTGAATCAGCGCCGCCAAGTCCCCGGCGCTCCGATGCTTCATTAGTATGATGCGTTTGAATTCCTGCCAACTCCAATGGCTTGTCCGCTGAAACTAGGCAGCTCTAACGCGGCCCAGACGCATCGGTTGAGGCTGGCACTGATGTTGAAGGCTGGCCCTGCGGGTCCACACGTTATGGAGGCAGGTTCTCGGGAGGGTAAGTTGTAGTTCATACCAGCCGCGCTCAAAAGCGCCGTCCATGGCGACCTTGCGCAGGCGCTGAATATCTACCTTGCTCGTAGGAGAGGGCTGTGCCCGCGCCCACCAAGCGCGTGGATGGCGCGGGTCCCTCCATTTCCGGATCGTGACTGATGCTGTGGCGGCTTTCTCGGGCCGCATTGCATGCAGGCGTTTCTAGGGCCTCTGTTTGCCGTGTGCAGCGGTGCTAGGGCCTCCGTCCGCCGTTTGTGTAAGCGGTGCGGGGCCGTCTTTCCCACACCGGGAAAGGTAGTTGCTGCCCTCGACGGTGTGCGTCGTCGGCAGGTGTGCAGTGGGGCGCGCTATCATGAAGCGCGTTGTCTTGGTTGGCGACGGCTGGATAGGGGGCCTCCTGGCATCCCATTTCCCCTCGCCGGGCCATAATAATTAGCGGCAGTCTGCTATATGGTGCTTCAATCGGGGGCCTCCGGGGCCTCCCGATGCCTGTCACGCTCGGTGAGTAACATGTGGACTCCCTTTTTTGGCACCCCAGTGTGTGCCGGTTTACATTTTTATAGTAAACGGTGGGGTGCCGGGGCGTAGCCTCTGTCGTAGGCGGTTGCGCTGTGGTACGGGGGCCATTTCTGTAGTCACCGTGTCGCACCGGTTCACTGTAGCCGGTCGGCGCGGCGGAAGGACCCGCGGCGAGTAGATAGCGGGAGGCGCGGCAGCATCTCTGCCAGCCCGCAGGTAGCGGAAGGCACGGCAGCATGCATCTCTTGCTGGGTTGCAGTTTAGCGGAGGCGCGCCTAAGCATATCTGCCGGCCCAGGTAGCGCTGTGGTACGGGGGGGAACCTCTGTAGTCACCGTGTAAGTCGCACCGGTAGTAGCCGTCGGCGCGGCGGGAAAGGACTAAAAGGCCGCGGCGTAGATGATAGCGGAAGGCGCGGCAGCATCATCTCTGCCGGCTACCAGTGTAGCGCTGTTGTACGTGGGGCCCCTCTGTAGTCCGCCGTGTCGCAACCGGTTCACTGTAGCCGGTCGGCGCGGCGGAAGGGACCCCGCGGCGTAAGATAGCGGGAAGGCGTGCGGCGGCAGCATCTCTGCCGGCCCAGGTAGCGCTGTGGTACGGGGGCCCTCTGTAGTCACCGTGTCGCAACCGGTTTCCTGTAGTTGGCGCGGTCGGACCCGCGGCGTAGAACAGCGGAAAGCGCGGCAATTCTCTGCCGTAGATAGCGGAAGGCGCCGGGCGGCATTCTGCCGGCGCATAGCGAAGGGCACAGGCAGCATCTCTGCCGGCCAGGTAGCGCCTGAGTACGGGGGGCCCTCTGAGGTCACCGTGTCGCACCGGGTTCACTGTAGCGGTCGGCGCGGCGGAAAGGCCCGCGGCGGCAGTAGGTAGCGGAAGGCGCGGCAGCATCTCTGCGGCCCAGGTAGCGCTTGTGGTACGGGGGCCCTCTGTAGTCACCGTGTCGCACCGGTTCACTGTAGCGGTCGGCGCGGTCGGAAGGACCCGCGGCGTAGGTAGCGCTCTTCAGGTAGGCTGTTGCCAGTAGTGGATCCTTAGTCAGCTTCCTTCCTAGTAAGCAGAGGCGGTTTGGTGGGCAGCTTTGCTGGTTATTGTGGAAGGATATCATCGTCCTTTGGCCACAATAACCCCGGTTTCCAACCGGCGGATGGGAGCTGCCTCGTCGTGCTGCTCAGTAGTTCAAGCGCTCGGGTGGTCCACTGTGCGGGTGCTTTCGACGCGCGGCGGCGACTCCAAAGTGAGTCCACCCTCGAAAGTTCCTCGAACCAACTGCTCGAAGGTCCGCGTCGTCTTCCTTCCAGTCTAGGCGGGACGTTGGGGTGTACGGCGCCTCCTATACATAAACCGCGCCCAAGGCGGTTTTTCATCTCGATCAGACCGTCGTCCCCGCTGTACTGATGCTCCGATGGGCGAGATCATCGCCGCGTTGTCGAGCCCGATCAATGCATGCCGGGGTTTTCACGCCCGGTCCGTGAGTCGCCGTACTCTGCCTGTTGCGGTGAGGCAGGTTCATGGCCTTGATGGTGTTAGGCCTCAATGGGGGGAACTCAGCGTTCCCCATTCACAAGGGTGACCGATTACCTGTCGCGAGCGTATCGGTCCGGAATTCCCGCAGATGCCGACGATGTCCATATCGTGTGTGGCTCCCGGGGCTCCAATCTTCTTAGCTAGACTCTCATCCAGGAGAGTCACACGACGATCCGTCGTCCTAAGAAGGCCATGTGTGTTAACGGACCCCAGCGGGGCCCCTCAGGTAAAACGGGGATCACCTTGAACGTAAATCGGCAGCTCCCTCCGCAGCCCGCAGCCAGATCCCTGAGCATGCACAGCAGCAAAATGCTCACTCGCATCTCGGGCTGTCACGACGGGCCTCCTCGCTGGGTCGATGCAGTGCTTGGTGGTGTGGGCCCGTGACATTGCTCGCACTTGGGCCCCTTACACTGCATTCTTCTGTGACCCCGGCTCCAAACACTGGAAGCAGACCGGGTTGGCACGGATGAAGAGCTGCCATCGCCTTCCTCTAAAGTCTTCTGCTCGGACGAACTTCCCTGCAGGTAGGACAGACGTGGTGTCCCGGAGCCGCACAATGCGTACACTCCTGCTGATGATTGTATGTCAGCAGAACGTGCCTCTCCGGTACATATCTCCGTTTCTTTTAGGCTCGCCTTATTCACTGCCGCCCTTTTGTGGTCACCGTGTTCGTGACCGTGAAACCGGCACCCGTGATGGCGCCGGTATAGGCTCGACAGCCAATTTTGAGAACTCGCCAGGCGTGCTCTCTTAGTCGCTCCGACCGCGTGCGCGGCGATCCATTAGTGACCGCTCCGAGCGAGGCAGCTTCTCACCATGTCTGTGAGCAGGCTGCGGCGTCCCAAGGCTATTCGCATCCAAGCCCTCGACCTGTGGACACGAACAATTTCGTATATTGCTGACGCGTAATCGGTTGAGGGATTCCAGCGAGGCGTTTTTCCGGCAACTTGTTGATATGCTGGACACTGAGTCTAACACTGTACGCACCACTGTAGCTGGTTTTCACCGTACGCTTCCTGTAGCACTTGTAGGAATGTCTGGACACATTTCGCAGGTTCCACTAAACATCGAAGCCACCTTAGCTCTGGCTTTTTTCGGTAAGTGCCTTTTGAAGCCGCAGAATGTTCTCAGAGTAGGTGAGCGCACACCATGTCCGTCTCGATTGCACATTACCGGGCTTGAAGATGCGCCATTCCAGCGGGTCCCGGGAGAACTGCGGTAGGTCTCCGGCACTTGACTGCCGCGCTATATGAAAGTTTGCCACTCGGTGGCTTTTCCGTATGTGCGACTCGACTCGTCGCGTGGCGGCCATTGCTCTGTCGGCTGTCGTGGTTGATCCCCAGTTGACGTACCGGGTAGCGCCCGTCGTAGGCGTCAGGGCGCAGATGGTAGCATAAGCGTAACTTCGCCCCTCAGGTTGCTAGGGCGGCCCGCAGATGTAGGAGCGTCCCACTGCTTAGTCCGGATGTCGGATCGCGCCCTTCTCTGGAAAGCTTGGAAGGTCGTCCGTAATGGTCGTCCCTAGCCGCGCCGTGTCTTGCGGCGCTGGACGAAGGTCGCGGAGTGCGCACATCCTGGGGCGTAAGTCCCTGAGTCCCCGTCCATCGGAAGTAGCGCTTACCTCTGCTACGGCGCGCGCCGTGAGGGAAGTCGTCAGCCGCGCCATATCGCATCTGGAAGGTTGTGGGAGGGTAACCCTCGGCGAATCCCCGCAGTTCCATCGGATCGCGCTCCTCTGCACAGGCGCGTCGGAGGACAGTCGTCAGCCGCGCCATATCGCGGCCTGGGAAGTTTGGGGGGTACCCTCGGGCATCCCCGCATTCCATCGGATCGCGCTCCTCTGCACGCGCGCGTCCGGAGGAAATCGTCAGCCGCGCGGCCATATCGCGGCTGGAAGTTTGGGGGGCGCCCTCGGGCGTCCCGCAGTCCGGCGGGACGCGCTCATCTGCTCGGGCGCGCCCGGTTGAAGTCCGCAGCAACCGCTCCATGATTGCGGCTGGGATGGTAGGGGGGCCCAACGCCATCATCCGTGACGCTGCAGGCTCTCCTGTAGTGGGTTGCGGTGCGGAGCCTCCTTGGCTGGGCCCCGACGTTTCTCCCGAGTAGTGCGGTGTTCCCTGACTGGACTCCGCTGCCCGCGAGCTGTGCCATGAGGGCCTCGGTCTTCGTAGCTTCCGCTTCTGGCGTTGCTGGGTCTCCCGGAGTAAGGCGGTGTCCCTCGCCGCTTTGAGATCTTTGACGATGTCCAAAAAGATCGCGTCACCTGTCTCCGCAGGTGTTTGTTGAGCTCCATCTGCTGTATCAGGGCCGTGTCTGCTGTCAGCGATCGGGCCTGAGCCAGACATGGAATTTGGGAGGTCCCCGTCGGGACTCTTGCCCTCGAGCCCCCTGTCCATGTCGGCGTCGCGGCGCGTCGTGGAACGCGTCGTGATCGGCGATCTGTTCACTGGCATGTAGATCTTCTCAGGTGACGAGATCCGGCTCGAAGGACCAAATGTAGCGTACGCGCTACCACGTATACACTGGAACCGTCAACCCGCGGCTCCGCTATGCAGCGGCGGCCTTCCCGGCTTAAAGCCTACTTCCCACCATTCAAAGGGTAAAAGATACCCAGGAGCAGGGAAGTGGGCAGCGCACACCGCAGCGACTGATAAGTCAACTCTAATAGTCCTGAAAAGGACTCTCCAAAGGGGAGATAATAGAGTCGAAGTCGCCAGGCTAGCAGAACCACTGGCGAAGATCCGGAACAAGGGACGAAGGCGGAGAGAGAAAATAATAACACAATGTTATCGTTAACGACGCTCGGTAAAGAGACTGATTTATTAAGTCAAAGTTACCCTATTTATACCCTACAAGCAGCACGCGCGCGCGCGCGCACTGCGCATCGCTGATTTGGGTGGGGGCCGGCGCTCTCTGGCCACGCCCCCATCCGCAATCCCGAGCGATCGTTCAGTACAATCGGCTGCCGCGCGCGCGCGCCTATTCTCTGTCGGTCTATACAAGACCGCCAGGCTATGCTAACAATAAAAATAGAAGATACAACAACATGAGTACAATAACAAATAAATACATTTACATAAATTACATTGACATATGATGAGTTTCATACAAAAACAGGAAATTAACATCTTTATTTCACAGATAATACAAATTTTAAGAGGTCCTTTTTAGGACCCGATTAAAGGGCGCTTTGCCGAGTTGTCCTGCAACAGACAATATACTTTACAAAAGGTCCTTTTTAGGGCCGAATTAAGGGGGGCGCTATTGCACCGAGTTGTCCTGCACATTTACAAAGGTCCTTTTTAGGACCGATTAAGGGCGCTATTGCCGAGTTGTCACTGCACATTTTTAATTAATTAATTTTTATTTAAATATTAGAGTTAGTTCTTTATTGTGTTTACCTATTTGATAAGTTTTTTAGCTTTGGATCGTAGCATTTTATTGCCAAGAAGCGTTTTATAATGTAAAAAACTCCCAAGTATGAGTATAGCTCATAATAGTCCAATTTTGCAGTTTGAATGCTTTATTTTATTAATTTTATTTATTTATTCACCTCAAACAGGCCAGGAGGCCCAATTACAGAGGGGAACAACTTCACAAATACCCAGGCTTGAAAAAAAAACAATTGTGTTCTCGCCGGGGAACGAACCATGAACCTCCGTATCGTGAGTCCAGCATTTTAGCCATTACGCTACGGAGGCCGCCAATATTGTTTTACAGGAGCGAATAGTCGAAAATTCAACAAAAATTAAACATAATAACACTAACTTTTTAGGTTAGTAAATAACGAAGAGTAAGTTATTTTAGTAATCAATTTTATATGCAGTTTGACTCGGGAGGGGTCCGGGCTACTAAGCAAGCCCCTGATTGGAAACCGTTAAGATCTATGTGACACGAATGTTATAAACTTGAAAAAAATATGTAGGTATGTTGTATATAATAACTTAGCGGTATGAAGCAGTTTTATAGTTGGTAAGAACATACACAAACTATTTGCTTTAAACTTTGAAAAAATTCCACAGTGAATAATACATAAATCTTCTGGAAGATTCTTTAATTTTGTAATAACATGTAGAATATGGCTTACAAACACATTTCTCATATAACTCAAGGCTCATACGCGAGATTCCTAAACGTTGAGCTATAAAAGTGAATTAGAAATAATATGTTAAGAACCTAATTTAATGATATTTCCTCGTATAAACCCATATTTCTTAAAAGGATTATGCTGTCGAGAAAGCGAAATAAAATATAAGATTACAATAGGCGCCATGTTTTTTTTCTTTATTGACTAAGGTGACTATAATAGATGTAGGTATTTACAAAAACTTTTTAGTGAGAAATTATTTCTATTATTTTTTCTAAGAACGTCCGCTTCGTAACATAGTGATAGCATATTGGCTACCGTGCTTGAGGTGCGGATTCGATTCCCGTAGGGGGTCGCAAAAAATATTTATTTACATGTGCTTTTCATATTAATATTATATGTGTGATACCTTGGACTGGTACTGAAGCGTTAGACTGATCATCCTACCTTCATGTAATAAAATGATCAAGATACACTGTAATTGGCGTACCAATGCAGCGCCCAATGCACCATTGTGTGCGGATAAGGGAAAATAGTTTTTTGTAAACTTTTTTCTGCTTTTAATCTATCACAGATATTTAAAACATCTTTCAATGCGATTTAAAAATAAAAACTGACACCGCAGCTCCCAAAAGAATGTATTGAAAGTGATCTATAGACTCGAGTTCCTATGATGATTCAATTATCTGGGGTCTAAGGACCAAGCTGGGATTGGGATAACTCACTTAGATTTACACTCAATGTAGGCTTAACAAACCTATTTGAATTCTAGCGGTGATGCGGTTTATAAACCCTATTGGAACAATCTGCTCACCAAAACTAGTATTTGTTCGGATATCTAATATAGTATGAAAGTGAAAGTGTTATAATACGAGTATAGGAAGGAATATACACTGAGGGTAAAATTAGTAACAATTTATTTGAAATTCTGGTAAAAAATGGATTGGCTGGTTATCTGGCTGATCATCATCATTCAGCCCGTTGAGGTCCACTGCTGGACAAAGGCCTCCCCCAGCTGTCTCCACTTCTCCCCCCTGCCGTCGCCGCCCCCATCCTCTGTCTTCCAGCAGACTTCCTGATGTCGTCCACCCATCTTATCGTCCTTGAGGCCTCTGGTTTCTCGTTCTCCACACCAGAACGCGTTTCGTCCATCTGTCGTCCGTCATTCTGGCTATGTGACCGGCTCATTTTCACTTCAACCAAGCAATTCACTCCACCACGTCGCAGACCTTTGTCTGGCGTCGGATCCAACCGTTCCTTTTTCTGTCTCTTGAAGTTATTCCAAGCATAATTCTCTCCATGCTCATCTGTGCAACTTGCGTGAGTAGGCAATGGAGCTTCGGAATGTGGATTTTAACTTTCCAAAAGCCACCTAAGACAGATTTATCCTCCTATCCACCTCGCCGGTCTGTTTGTCTCTGCCGGTGGTGATTTTTTGGACTCAAGATGAACGTAGCAAAGACGAAACTAATGACAAACGTTAACACAGATGAAAAAAATCTACCTGTGGAAAAAGTCGAAAACTATGTTTATCTTGGTCACAAAATCACTATCTGGCTGATGCCGTTAAGAAAAAAACCATTTTTTCGATCTAAGCATTCAATGATATTTTATGCAATAATTTTAACTTGATACCATACTAATGACTAAAAAAACACAATGGGACGAAGATGTTTTCCAAGAAGAAAATGTGGAGCTTTAAGAGCGTACTTCGAGAATTAAACATTAAAGCAATGATTTGTCACATATTATAGATATCGACCGGATGCGTGTTTGTATCGTCTTATTTTTTTATTCGTTTATTTATCTCCTTTAACAAATACAATATCAAAAAAATTCAAACATGCAAACACGCATCTGGTCGATATCTAAATTGGTGAAAAAATAATTGTTCTAATATTTAACTCCAGGGAAAAAATCAAGGAATACGTTTGTAGGCTCTTCAATTATTCAATATACAGTTAAAATCTTAAAAGAAAATAATGGTACATACGTATTTCACAAATCAATTTCTTAAGTTTTGAACTAGTATCAAAATCGCGAGAGCATGTCTACAAAATTAATTTTATTGATTATCAAAATAACGCTCCCACAGATGTTTAAATATAATGCCTCTTGCACTATTGTTTTCATTTAAATATGTACCTGCTTACATTTAATTATCAAATATGTTCGTTTAATTTAGACGTAAAAATTGTTTTTTAAAAAATAACTTAAATCCACGTAATCCTTCCTTAAATCATATTGTACATTATTGCACACTTTGTAAGTAAATGCATTAACCACATCATTTACCAATTTACGAAGGATATTAAGCACAAAATTTAACAAACAGAAACCGACAGACGTGTATAAAAAGGGATATTACGCTATCAATACGCGGCAGTTAAAGGTGTCGAAAACCATGAATCAATCGGGTACACAAAGTAGCAATGAAAACTTGTATTTTATAGGTGTACCCATGAATAAACCCACATCACACAATAGAAGTCGTTCAACATCTGCTCTATATAATAGATATTGCATAGAGATATAGTGTTACGTATTTCATAGGCTTTTTTTTCGTAGTTTTAGTTTTTTTTTATTGAATTTTAAATACAAGTGTTAACAACATCGGTCCAAAAAATCTGAAGAAAATACATAGATTCAACAATTGGTTTTTTTTTTACACTTTTTTGTAAAAACAAGGAATTGATTGGATTTGCAAGTTAAATCCATGCTAAGCAAAGGCGTAATACAAAAATATTTTTTAAATAAATTAAATATATTATATTAATGCTAAAGCATTTTAATGAAAGTTTTGTATCACAGAAAACAATGTTTCAGTTAACTGATATGCCGACACCGAGAACATTTCGCATTAGGGTAACGCGCCCAAGAATTAACTGCGCCCGCGTAATTCAAGAAAAAATCATCATTTGTCGCTGAAAAAAAAACACGTTTCTAAAGGGAACATTTCCGACTGCCAGTTATTGGTCCCCACATATTATGCAAGTTATTGGAGGGAAGCGAATTTAGTTACGTCAGTTATTGTTGCCGTAAACGGCCTCTTTTGTTATTAAAATGTTTAATAAATGTTATTATTAATTTAACATTTACAACATCATCTTATTATCATCATACCATATCTGCTCCCTATGTCGAGTATATGGAATCCAAAAACTGCCTCCAGGCCGAGCGATCGGCCGCCAGGTCCTGTGCGTCATCAACAAATTTTGTTAATACAAAAAACCTTTTTCATTTTTCAAAATGGTCTTGAGATATTTTTATGGTTAAACGTCCGTAACTTACTCGGCACGTGAATCAGGCCAAGTCTGTAGCTCCCTTTATAAACTTCACTAAAACTATGTCCTTCACCATATTGGCCATACTTTTCCTCGTTAATGTGGGACATTAGATAGTATATTTTCGATAAGTTTCAAATTCAATTTATTTTTTACGGATTTGGTATGATGATGATGATGATTCAAATTCAATTTATAAATCCAATTTTTTCCCACGTCTTTATCCGAAAGGTAATAAAACTTAAACATGTGTTTTTCACTACCCAGTAAAACGGATTTTAATTCGTGAGAATGGATTAATTTGCATCTGTTTAAAACGATTCAGATTTTTTTTGAGAATGAAACAGCTATAGAACATGAAAGGATTAATTCTTAACGGGGATACTTAAAGGGATTAGTAGAGTCGAATTAGTTCCTTTCTTTTATTCAAGGAGAATAATGGAAGACTCAAAACAGCAGTAGATATTTATCACTAGCTTGGTAAGACCTCGCTGTTCACTAAGTTCACTATACAATTATTTGCCTGCTGTAAAATGCCTGAAGACAATTTATTCACAACAACATTTTGAATGTGTACAAATACTTGTAGACAAATTACTGGATTATACCCATGCTGGGCTAATATCAGATATTATTGATATCCCAACAGAGACAGAGATTACCCAAAGTAATTAAGTTCGGATAAGCCTTACCTACACCAATAAAGATTGATTGCCAAAAATGCTTAACAATCTTCTCAACAGATGCTACCAGTGTGAAAATCACTTATAATGTGATATTACAAACGCGAGTTCAATATATATGTATGTTTCAACAATTTGTCATATATGGTTATCAGATGATGGGCGGAATGGGGAATCCACTTTCGTGTAATACATCAAGTGGCCACTAACGCAGCCAATGACATGTCATAAGCCCTGTTAACGATAGGCTAGGGCTAGAAAAAATATTATTATTACTCGATAATTGCATAATACACCTTGGAATACTCAGAGATAATCCACATTCGTTCCAGAGCTTTTCTGTCTCTGTTGGGATATCAACAATTTATTATATTCAAAATTACCTACTTTAAACCTGAAGACAACATAATTTACTATAATCCTAATATTTTTCTTGGTAACTTATTAAAGAAAACACACACACATCTAATTATTCCATGTGTGATACCATGGACTGGCTCTGAAGCGTATGGCGGATCATCTTACTTTAATGTAATAAAATGATCAAAATACATTCCACTTTGTGCACCAGCGTAGTGTCCTATGCACCATTCAGTGTGGTTTAGGGAAAGTAGTAGTATTAAAGAGAATAATACAATTATTAGAAGAATAATAAAATCGTATAGGCTATGGCGCTAGGCGAAAAAATACCCATATGATATTATTATACTCATTATTGTCAAATCAAATCAAATTTAAATAACAACTGCATCATTAAAAATAATTAATGTAAAGATGCAGAATAATATCAAATATGATGATATGCGAAATATAAAAATTCGCTTCATTTTTACTTTATCTACATGCATATTCGCCACATATTGTAGCAAAGGGAATAATCCTGAAATAAAAATAGCACCACCTTTTTCAAAACAGGATTACTAATGGTCTTGCTTTGAAAAAGGCACATCAGAAATATCAAGTTTGTTTTTGCTCTACACAAATAGAGAATTCAAATATTAATTTTTTTAATTTAAGTTTTGAGTAACTGCATCAGACACTTTATTGTCATTTGTCAAGATCACTGAGAAAAACTCATTTTTCTACAACGACACCATAACAAGCATTTTTAATCGATTTAACCGTTTAGTGGTAGATTCTGGGACTCTAGGCTCTATCTAGAAATATCTAGGCTCAAATCTCACTCCAGCACAATTTGTTTCCTGTTTTTGGCACAGTTATTTCCGACTATTCTACAGAAATTAAAAATTTCTAAATCTACAAAAATATAAAAGTTTTTGAAAAATTATTATTCGGCTGAAGGATTCGGCGAACTGAGATTTTTGGAGATATCATTGGGCGGCCGAATGAATCGCCAGCAATATATATATATATATATATATATATATATATATATATATAAATAAATTTTAAACCCTTATTTTAAACCCTTATTTTTGTAATTACTGCATTATTATTTTTGTCTTTCTTATAATAGGTTTGTTTCTTAAATCATTACACCAGATAAGACTTTTTCATATTTGTTTCTACTTAGAAAGAATATAGAACATTATATTTCATCATCATCATCATACCATATCCGCTCCCTGTGTGGAGCATATGGATTCCACAAACTGCCTCCAGGCCAAGCAATCGGCCGCCAGTTTCCGTGCATCCTTCCAAGTCAAGTCCACGTCCCGCAGCTCTGACGAAAACTGCCGACGAATTTTCAACAGTGGAAGACCAGGACGCCGAGAACCTGATGCCTTGTAAAATAGGCAAGCATGATTAAGGCTCTCGGGAGGCATGCGTAGCCAGCCGAAACGCCTTCGCCGATTGCTGTGTCCGTTGCCTTACCTCTATGTTCCTTACAAAGTCAAACATAATATTTATAATGATACATCTATAGAGCATACTATTATGATGTCTAAAAATTCACTCATATTGACAGTTTTTTTTCGTACTGATAAATACTAGGAGTTGTGACCTGTTGATTAAGATTACACCAATTATAATTGATTGAGATAACACCACTCCTCCCGATCCTGAGCCATGTTAGTTAAGGCGTTGAGAGAGGTCACAGTTACCTCCTTTCTTAGCTCGTCTATCTCATCTTGCAGGTTACCTACCGTCCTCACTCACTTTACTAAAATCTGTATACTACTGCTCTCTCTTATCCGTACCCAATGGTGCATAGGGCACTGCATCGATACACAAGTGCAGAGATTTTTTTAGTTTGTTACATGAAGGCTAGATGATCAGTCTTATTCTTAAATCCAAATAATATTTATTTACCACTCCAACATTATCATTTTATTTACGTTAAATTAGTTTAAGTATTATACGATTTTTGGTTGGATAATAGATAGAGTATTTTCGGTTTTAATATTTTTCTACCTGAAGATTTCATAAGCCTTGAATTTCATTTCATTACAGGACTGGAGGAGTTCAGATGTCTATCCTTATTACCCTTTCTAAAATAAACATTTTTCGTTGATAAGGGCCAATCTCATTATAGTTCACAAAGCGAACGACCATAGGAGCAGGGTTTGGGTTTAAAATTTAAGGACATTAAATATTCAGAATTCCACCGGCGCGGCCTATTAGTTGGAGGAGGTCGATGGATCCTTGTTAATGTATTATTAGAGTCCGAGACTTTGTTTATTCACCAATTACTATCCTGCTTGAAAACTCTATTGCTATTATTATATATTATATGAGGGTTCTATATATGGAGTAACAAAACTCAAAGTACAACCTGAAAACTGGTGAATCTACATCAAATTTGGAGTTGAATGTGTAATATGACTTTTCAATCTAAGCTTATTTTTTTTTCTTATAAAAGCTTTCATTAGTACCTCAGACTAAGTAAAATACCACAAATTCTTATTGAAATGCCGTTATTTATTTTGTTTTTGTGAGATATGTGTGTGAAAGAGACTATGTGTGAGGGCGACAGAAGATGTACGAACGTGTGCGAGTATGGAGTATGTCTGCTGTGTGCCTGCATTCCCAGTTAGAGCTCTGAGGAGCATAGACAGTTAAACCAGTATTATATTAAACCCTTATACATCGAGTTTTGTTACACCATGTATGTTACTATTATCCAGGGAAAATCATATTGAAATGATTATCAAAATATGATAATTCTCATTGATATTTCACATATATCATGTTACCTTAGACTGGCACTTGACCATCTTGTCTTCTTGTAATGTTGTCAAGAAACACTGTACTTGGTGTATCAATGCTGTGCCCCATACACCATTGCGTGCGGTAAGGGTAATTCTGATAATAATACATTATTTAAAAATTTATGCCATGCAGCAAATCATAGCATTTTTAATACAAAAAAATAAATGTTACGAAACTCGCGTTAGTTACTCGTTGAAACCGAAAATCTTCACTTTTATTTTAATGAACACTACATGACTCGCGGCCGCTTTCCCATACAAACGTGTTCCTCTGTTTTTTTCCTGGAATTATTTTTCCACACATTTTAGATATCGACCAGATGCGTGTTTGTATCGTCTTATTTTTTCAATAATTTATTTATCTCCTTTAAAACAAAATAAAATATTTAAAAAAAAATGAAACACGCGTTTGGTCGATATCTAAAATGTGTGAAAAATCATTGCTGTAATGTTTAATTCCGGGGAGAAAATCGAGGAACACATTTGTATGGAAAACGGCCGCGAGTCACGTGGCGGAGTATGCTCTTAATAAAAATTCAAAAATTAAATATCCCGATATTTTGATTTCAGTGGCAAAAAAAAATTTTTTTGAGTAAAAGTTTGAAATATTACAGATAAATTTTATTTAACTCGGGTTATTACTGTCAGAACGTTTGCCATCCATCAGAAGATTATACGGATAAAATTATCATAGTAATCATGACAATATACTACAGAGCGAAATTCGCAAAACTGATAAAATCTAGCGATGTAATCATACATAGTTCTAGCTATATTTAAGCGTTCTGAGAAAATTGACGTTCTTTCTAAAATCGTTGTTTCTTCCTAAATTAACAAAATTACTCATAATTTATTCGTTAATCTTGATAGAGTGAGATGAGTAGGAAAACATGTAATAAAACAGTTTTGGGTAGCTAAAGCTTTCTTTGTAACATTTAATGAATTAATATGCTATCACGTTCTTTATTGGCACCCTATGTAGAGACTATGGTATCCATAAACTGTCTTCAAGCCTAATGATCGTCTCTAAGCTCCAGTACGTATTTCCAAGTCAGGTTTGCTTCCATAAAAAAAAATATATATATTTTACTTTTTAAAAAATCAGTTATTTATGCTTTATATTCTCAAGAATATTAATGGGTTAGTTGAAAAAGGAAAAATATCTAATATTTTCATGAATAATTACGTTCAACTTAAGAAAGAAAATCAGTTAAGGAATTCCTTGATATTTTGTTTCTACGTTTGCTTGTTTTTCTTATTTAAGTATTCCATTTTTATGACCCTAAAATCCTTTGTTTTAAAAACACCTCAGTTATACGTTGGAAGTACAGCTGTTAGACCAAGGTTAACACTGCGGATATAACGAAAGTGAAGATAACGCTGGTCTTAACCCCCATCACACCTCATTAGATCAATCAAGGACTGAAAGTGACACCCACCCTTTGCCTCCCAGCCCTGTGCTTAACCGTCCTATCTGTAAATTGAATCAGATGATTTGAATACCCACTTAAGAGAGTTTCCCTTCCACCGTGTCATATCTCAGAACTTATCTCGTCTTCAGTTTCTCGTCCGAAAGCCGGTCTTTGAGGGTATTGTCCAATTAGTAAATAATACATCAGAGCAGCCGGATTCTTTGTTTGGCGAAATGCGCTGGATAAAAAACAGATTAGAGAATAATTGAACCAACTACTGAACATAACAAATGACAGATGCAGAAAAAGATAACAGTTTTAATTAAACGATTTGAAAATAACCTGCCGAGAACTGCACAAAGACAAGCGTTTGCACAGACAGCGAACATAATAATTATGTCAATTGCAGGATCCATTATGCTTCTTTTGTAACCACTTATGTAAATTGTATTTCGAAATAAATCAGTTTGCAGAATAAGTTTTTGAGCAATAAGGAAGCTTTGTAATAGGTGACAGATGCAAAAATAAATAATTATTTAGCATAATAAACTTGTACGATTAATTATTAAATGACGTCTGTTGAAATTTTCACTAGACATATCAGATGATAATTTTCCTGTTCTACTCTATGGCTGCGAATCGTGGCACCTAACCAGGGCCCAAGTTTTGAGAATAGGTGTCTTAGAAGAATTTTAGGTGTGAGGTGGTTTGACTTTGTAAGGAACACAGAGGTGAGGCAACGGACACAGCGACCCTTGGTATCTACTGTCATCCGGCAAGGCCATTATTATTATTATTATGGATAATTTATATAGCGCCGTTTTCGTATAAATATACCTTAAGGGCGCTTTAAATATTGAATTTAATGGGAAATTTAAAGTGAATGAAAACTCAATTTCGCACGTTGCGCACTTCTGGTGGGAGAGCATTCCGAGCCACAGGGCCCGCAACCGCAAAAACGCGCTCCCGGTCAGAGCTGCGGGACGTGGACTTGGGAGGATGCACGGGAGCTGGCGGCCGATTTCTTGGCCTGGAGACAGTTTGTGGATTCCATATGCTTCACAGCGATATGGTATGATGATGATGATATCAGATGAAGAACACGGCAGTATGCACTCAAATCTCAAATTGCAGATTTTTGAAAAACCTAAATAAAAATTAATAGGAGTCCTTTGTCTAGTAGAGAATTAAAAACAAATAACAATGAAAAAGTATCAGCTGATTTATTGATTTTTTGATTCAGAAAAATAAGTTTTCTTGATTTCAAGCAAACAGGCAAATAAAAAAATAGTTGCATGCCTAGGTAGATGGCAATTGAATGCCTGATATTTTAGCATAACGTGTCTAACGTGTTATCTGATTAAAAAATACTCGGTAAATTTCATCGGTTTTCTTGCATGTTCAAACGCTATACAATGACCTGTTTATAATATTAGTACCTGGTACTAAATATCGCATACCACGCTATGCTTAGGTATAATTAATTAGTCATCATAACAATTGAATTAGGCGTTTTACATGATGTTTGGGCTTATTTCACACTTATCGCATTGTGCACTAAGTTCAAGTAATAATCCAAATAAAAAATCGATTGGTATTTATTTTATTTTCCTAAACATGTATTATATTTCCAGGAATTTATAAAAACTCATTTTGGGACCGGTATTATGTAATTACATATTGCACAATCAAACACGAATAAGAAAGACGATACAAAATTAACACATTCAATCTTAATCCTAAACATCATAACTATCATTGAAAAACATATTTAAATACAAATTTTTTATACAATATGTATTGATTTATTTATTTTTACTTCATGGGGTAGTTTAGCAGATTGGGACCGAGAAATATTCATTAGGGATTTTTTATCGAATTTTGTGGATCGAAATTTTGGAATGTGGAAGTTTTTTGAATTACATGTATTGTGACCATGAAGCTCAGAGTTAAAATTGTGTTTCAAACTTGTATGTGCTGAATGATTCAATATGGTTAGTATAGTATTTGTGATTTCATGTAATGGTATTACTTTGAATGGGAGTATTTCTGTCTGGCGATATATTATACAGGTAATCCCTAAAATATTTTAATATTTTTTAATTAAGTGTTTAATACACTTGAACACGAAATGTGCAAACGGCAAGACTGAAGTGGAAATGGCTCCGCATATCAAAAATGTAAAGCCTTATCTAGATTATTTATTTATTTTATATCTTAATTATGTCGTATTTATATAAATTAAGTATTTTGACTAATTAAAATGTTACGTGGACATACCAAGTACTAAATCACATCAAATATTAAATTACGGTTTTTAAAAATAGAACATACTTTTGTACTTATATCTCTTTTCACTTAACAATCCCTTAAAGGTCAAAGCGAATAAAATCGCATGAATGAAGACTTCATCCCTTACATAAAAAAATATAAAAAGCTTTGGCATCGGTAATATTACGTCATTAAAACGTCAAGTTTTATTCCCAAAAGAAATCATCATAGAGCGATGAAAAAGAAGTCTAACCCTTTTTTTAATTCCTTCAGCAAAACAAACTGCGATGGGTGATTAAAAAGAGAACGAAAGGGGGACAGAGGCCCTTAATTGCATTAAATAGTGCGTCCCTTTGCCATGGTAATATATGCACCGTGACTAAAAAATATTTAATTTCATACTTCGAGCAGGGGTACTTAGGTTATTAATATCATTTTTGTGACCGCACTTAAATCCCAAAATTATTACTCACTCGTTTGCGAGAGTATTAATTTCAATTTAGTGACATTTATTGAAATAAAACCTTAGCCACCACCACATTTTTTAAGGCCTTTTAAAATTTGCGTAATCGCTAACACTGAATACCTGATAATTTGTTACTTTAAGGCAAGATGATCAGTCTTACATTCATCGCTAATCCAAGATATCATATAGGTATGAAACTTTTTATGTGAAAATCACATGGAAAAAAATAAGTACTTCACATTGACACCCGTCGGGAATTGAACTAGCGACCTCGCGCATGGCAGGACAATGCTATACCGCTACACTACGAGACCGACAAGTCTAGTAAGTAGGTACAAAGACCTGGTGAAGTTAAGTACCTACTGTAATCTTACATTTAAAAAATAAGCAAATTTATTTTTTTTGACGTGATAACGTCTAATAAATCGATGAAGCGCCGGCTGCACACTGTTTGAAAAAGCATGACTCATTGTCACATTCCGCCTGAGCCGAGTGTGCAAGCGAGAGCGCGGAACAAGCGATATAGGCAGGATCGGCCTAAACGTTCGGTTTGTGACGCATCTATCTCTCTTCCACTCCATTGCCGATGGTCCGAGAAGGGAGACAGCAACCCACACAAGCTTTTTAAGTGAAAGTGAAATTAACGAGTGCAAAAAATGTTGATTTATGGAAGAAATTATAATTCCCAATTAACTCCTACTTTAGGATTGGAAATTGATAATTCAGTAATAATAATTCAATTCAATTCATAAAAGTATGCTTTTTTCATCAATGTTTTCTTATGATGTTATCACGTAAAATTATCGTCCGTAATACGACTTTACAGACAACCAAAAGTTTTTTAAATATTATTTTGTATTATTAAGCTTCCCTGTCGTATAGTAAAGGGGAGGTCTAAGCATTGTCTGGCTGAAGGGGTTGCATGTGTCGCTGAATAAAGATTATATTTATATCACGAACGTATGTATGGGCGATTGTATGCAACCCCCCTAATTTTTACGAATTATGGTTTTATACGCATATATATAAATATACACAATACACATACATACATATACACGCACGTGCACACCCTTACGTACATTCTAACATTCCTTCATTCTTTTTTTTTTGGGATATTTAACAATTAAGCACAAATCAATAATTAACCAGCCTGAATTTATAAAAACATCTCCTCCGTCAGCCATTCCTTTAAAATTTATACCTTACATTTGTTGGAAAATGGATTTACTATCAAAAAATTTTAAATCTTCGCACAAATATTAGAGTATTCCATTTTCACGTCTTGAGAGTCATCTCAAAATATTGAAGTTGCTATTTTTATTAAAAAAAATGTATATTCGATAGAAAATTTGCGGTAAGTAGGTATATCAATTTTAATTAACTGTGCAGACAAGATCAAACTGATCATAACTTTTGGTGGAAAGGAACATAATAAATAACAAAATGAGTAGTAACGTAAATTACTGAATTTGAAAAAATTCTACCTCATCTCTGTAGGGATATAAGTTTTCTTTTTAGCAATGCCAGCATCCATTATAAGCCACTTTACCTTTTAATCAAAGCTTTGCCGATATTTTCTAAAACAGTTTTATTTATCTAAGAAACCCTTATTATCCTGTTCTGCTGAGGCGAGCTTTATGCTGATCTTTATACATCCTTTTACGGTTTACTTAAACCACAAGATTTAGAAGCTTAACGAGTTATCCTTAATCAAAAGTACATTCTTATTTTGGGTACTATCAACTTAAAGGAGATCTCCTCATCATTAGTACGAAACTTTACCTTATTATGGATAGTCAACAACAAATAAATCAGAAAAACAAATACAAAAAATATTTTTTTCTGCTTGATTTGTCTCCCTTGTTTTGTAGTACATTCTCATGTAGTTTTTCTTTTAGCGAATATTATGTGAAACACTTAACTTATGATAAACTAACTAACTAACTTACCAACAGAGTAGGCAGAGAGGATAGAACGCCATACCAATCTGTCCTGACATACTTCCTTTGCTTCCTCTAAGTTCATACATGTTCTCATGCACATACGCCAATTATTCCGACTTTTCACATTTCCACTTTCAAGTACTTGTCGTACTTGGTCATGCCATGTCTTTCTCGGCCTTCTTCGGCTTCTACATCCAGGCACACTTGCATTTAAATTTCTTTTAGCTGTTTTTTTTCTCACTCATTCGCTCCACATGACCAAACCATCGTAAAAGCCCCTTCTTAATTTTGTCGATAATGCTTATCTCAGCCTTGCACTCTGCTCTAATTTCGACATTTGTACACTTAACATACATAGTCTTACCACACATTCGCCTGAGAGATCGCATTTCAACAGCATTCCGTCTACTTTTATCCTTCTTTTTCCAACACCACGCTTCATTACCATACATACTTATGATGAATATTTTTTAAATTACCAAAGAGGCTTGTTTAAAACATTTGAAAGTAAACCATTTGTGCAAAAAAGCTAGGAATAAACTCCATGCTCTATTATTCCCTCAAATTACTTTTTTATTCCATATTAATTCATCTTCTCGTGGACGCACTTTTCACATGTCCACACTCATGGTAGATCATGTATGTTTGGCCTGATTAGCTTCGCACTCGCATGACATGTATTCTGTTGGCTGTTCTTTCATCATTTTACGTACTTAACATTGGAAAAATAAATTCAAAAATGTTTTTTTTTTGCTTTTATTTTACAAAATACAATACATTATCATTTAAATTGTATTCACCTTAGACCTTTCGAAAGTGCTATTTTCGTATCCCTTTGAATAACGTAGTTTCGTACCAGCATAATCAATCCATGTATTCCATTTGTTACCCTAACCCAGTGGTCGGCAAACTTATTAGCCAAAGAGCCAGATATGAACATAACAACACTTTCAAAAAAAAATTGGGAGCCAAATATGCTTGCTTAGTAAACTTTTATTACATCAAATAAGTAGTACACTAAATAAAACTAAATTTCATACTAATGCGAGCAATGTGCTTGCATCTCCTTGGAAAGTTTGAGTAAGTCAGGTTTGTATGTTGTTGTTTTTAATTTTAGGCATGATTTCAAGTTCGTATTTTACAACAATATAAAAAAAAATATTACCACCAATCTTTAACTTTAAACAAAAAAAATACATGTTCTCAATTTATAGAAGAATTTTAATTTATCAAAATAAAATGTAATTTTTTTCTAACCAAGTTTTTTTTAAATTAAAATATTATTGCCCCTTCCGTGGATATTTGTGTCAGAGCCGCACTTAAGGTGTCAAAAAGCCATGTGCGGCTCTGGAGCCGCACATTCCCGACCACTGCCTCAACCCAATCAGTTTATTTTCCTTAGGAAAGATATATAAAAAAGGTCGTTACTTTACAATTCAAATACCAGAACTCCACTTATATGTATACGGATAGTGGTGCTTATCATGATGCTTGAGAATATTTTTATCCCGTAAAATGGGTTTTCTTAAGAGTACAGTTTCTTTGATTTCGCCCTTTCTATAAACCGTAAAAACCGTATGCAAAATCATGATTGTTAAAAACAACAAATGTTGTAAAAAAAAAACTTTTCTTAATTATTTATTTATCCATTTATTTATTTACGGCACTTGCCTTTTACAAAAATACACTTTAAATACAGCGAAATACATAAATTAAATATAAATAAAGATTAGTACTCTTGTGCTAAATTGTAACAATTATTTTTTTACATTGGTATAAATAATATATATCGAAGTATGCCTCAAACGAATACACAAGAATATATATATGAATATAGTGAAATATATTGTTTACTCTGTACAAATAAAAGTATTGACGGAAGTTTTCAACCTATTATTAAAATTAAAATTTAAAGAAATTTCTAAAAGGAAAAAAATAGTATATTAATTAAGATTAACCGAACATAGTATGATAAAAACTTCTCTTATATATTGTTTAGTACCTACCTACCAGTTGAAAAAGTGTCACATGATTTAAGTATTGTTTTGCTTAGATTCAGGAAGAAAGTACATATTTTAAACCAATTTTCATACATTAAAGAGCAAATTAAATAACGACATTCATCCCTAATGCCGTTCGCCAATTAGTTCTAAAACACGCACTGTTAACCAAATGATTACATCCATGCTCCATATTTGAATGGGACATTCACATTTTTTATGCGAGAATTTCGACGAAAAGGAGGCACGATTGAGCCTTGGGGGTTTGAATACAGATCGAATTCTTTAGTCCTAAAAGCGCCCCTCTAGAAATGTTTTGAAAAGGGTTTCTTGTATAGCTCTCTCAAAAATTACCATTCTACTTAAGGTAATAATAACTCCCTTTGGATTGGCAATGCCACTTTTTGTTATTCAATGGAAATCCAAGGGGTCTACATAGCTGTCATTTACAGATTTAAATATCGAGATGAATCTAAATATTTAATGCAATTAATTTGCAAATAAATGTTTTAAAAACAAATGCATTTAACGAAGTATGTCAAAAATTGAATTGATTATTTTTTAGAGCACATTTATCACTCGGTATTATTTATTGAATTTCTTATACATAAATAATAAAATACGTTTAATCAATACCAAATAATATTATTGATGACTTGATACATATAGATTATCCTGTACTTGCAAATAATAAAGCGTGTAATTCTTCATCCAAGGGAGTAAAATCAATTTCAATTAAGGCTGGAAAATAACGTTATCAATAATATATTACGCGTTCGCGACTTCCTGAAGAGAAATTGCAATAATTGATGATAACAATTACATGGAAAATAGTCTTAATTTATTAAATTTAATCATTAGATCTTAATGCTTTGTGACTTTATTAATGCCTTGCGGTTTGTACAGCGTAAAGTTAAGATAAGCTGAAGCGGTGCCTATTCTCCATTCAACTATTTTATACGGTGTGGGAAGTTTTCATTATTCACAATGATAGTCGACTTCTTGACGTCTTGCGTGCCACTGTACAGACAGACAGAAGACAGGCATTCCAGTAGCTAGCATATGTGATGTATTATCTTTCATCTCTACCCAATACCTTGTAAGTACGTCCTTATTACTTTTATACAATGCGTACCAAGCAGCTGTTACTGGGAAACAATAATTACAGCGTTAGTATAGATTACGTACAACTAGATATTAATTTAATCGTTAGATGCACTATATAAGATAGTTGAGAGTTGTGAAAACCTTTCCAATATGATTTTTAAACATCATATTAACCATTGAAAAACGTATTTTAAAAATGAAAACATTTTGTATGATATAAACTATCGAAATTTTTTTTTTTTTAAATCGACAAAATTAAGAAAGGTCTTTTACGTTGGTTCGGTCATGTAGAGCGAATGGATGATGAAAGAACGGCTAAAAAAATATATGATGCGACTGTGCCTGGATGTAGAAGTCGAGGAAGGCCGAGAAAGACATGGCATGATCAAGTAAAACAAGTGCTTGAAAGTGGGCATGTAAGAAGTCGGAAATAATCGACGTGCGTGCATGAGAAGATGTATGAATGTGGAGGAAGCAAGAGAAGTATGCCAGGACAGAGTGGTGTGGCGTTCTATTCTCTCTGCCTACCCCTTCGGGGAAATGGCGTGATGGATAGTTAGTTAGTTAGTTAGTTAAACTATTATGTAGTTATTCGTAAGGGAAAATTATAAAAAAGTTTTTTTATCGCTAC
>JAGVSP010005516.1:0-10001 GCA_022494985.1 Micrasema minimum
CGATCGGTCGGCGACACGCGGGACATGTCTAATATAATCATTTTCATACTAAATGTACGAAATCGATTCCAAACCCACGCGTTGCGACACGCGGCGTGGCTCTAATATAATTCCGGATTTAGAGATATTTTACAAATTATTTAAAACCTTCTCTTAAAGCCATATAACAATCATTTAACAAATTATCAAGATTCACTGTACCAATGCAGTGCCCTATGCACGGTGCATTTAATTATTTTCTCAGTTAATTCTTACAGTTTTCTAGTAAAAATTTGCTGGCTCTAAAACACTAATACTTTTTTCTCAGAAATATTTAATAATGCATTTCCTGGGTGAGTTTTTACCGACCACTTAACGTCAGCCACGCTTCTAAACCGAGCTGAGCTTGAATTTGGGAAACTTCTAAAGTTTAAGCTTTAAAGGGATTAATGTCAAACTCTTCTGTTCCTATTTATGCACTTTCCAAATCGATTCATCAATATTGATATCTTCGCTGTGGAATTTATTTTTATAAAAGTTCATATTGGGTGAACCTGAAGCACACATTAATTTGAATGAATATCTCTCATTAAATAAATTTTGCCTTGAATCGGAATGGATTTTAAAAAAAAAATACATTTCATATCCTATTAACTCAATGTTTGTTGCACTCATTTTTGTATAATTATGAAATAAAACACATTTTGTTTTAATCTACTGAAGAAGGAGGCAAAGGGTATTCTGGAAATGTTTATAATTTAAAACAAAATGTGTTTTATTAAATAATATTTCATACTAGCTTTAACTTGAATTGAAAAAAATCTGACATGGTACATGGTTAAAAGGTTAAAGTCTCAAAGTTTTACATTTTCAAAGGTAACACAAATAATTGAAAGACGTATCTCGTTATTTTTGACCTTTGCCATTTTCTTATAAGTGTTTAACGTAGTTTATATACGAAAATTTAAGCGTGACGGGTTCCTCAAAAATTATTATACGGAGCTAAAAATACCAACCAAAGAACGTATAATTTTTTATCTGACGTCTTTACCTCATTTTTGTGGTAAATTTACAATATACTTACGCGTGTTTTTTCTTAGAAAGAAAGACGCAAAACAAATTTAAACACGCATTCTTTCTCAGAACACGTAGCGAATATGAGTAACTGTACAGTGGAACATAGAAAGGAAGACAGATGGAAAGAAAAATGATGGAGAATACACTCTTTGCCTCACGTATACAAAATATCAACGTACTTATTTGTACATTGGAACAAATTTTACTAGAACCAGATTTTATTTGTATTTTTTTGTAAATTAGTAATTATGTATTTAAAATTCTTCAGTAAAATTTTCACTTTCAAATATATTTTGAACGATTTTTCATACTTACAAAATTAGCAAAATTTTCTTTGAATACAGAAAAATAAAAACAAAAAATTACAAAGCCAATAAAAAGAATGTTCCAAAATCCAATAAAAAGCCTTACAATTGTGAAATCAAACCCACTTTCTATATTATTTTTTAATTGGTATTTATTTAAATACCACGGGGTTTTAGAGTAACACTCCTTCAGGGGTTTATACGAATAAAATTAAATAACACATAGCTAATCTAACTACTATGGGTATCTACATAAATTTGAAGATATAAGGACAAGTGTGTTATTTCAAAGTTGTTGAAAACTACAAAATGAGTGATACAAACTACTACCAATATGGTGCATAGGGCACTGCATTGGTACACAATTGCAGTATATCTTGGCAAGATAATCATTCTTTTGCTTTGATGCCAGTCCTAGGTATGATATATGAAATATTTTTTATTTAAAAATCACATTCAAATAAATATTCGCTACAAACATTGAATGAATATTACTTTTTATGAATAAACATTGAATGTATATTACTGTGTTTCAGATTTGATGTCACTCACTGTATTATATACGCCAGTTTCATATTTCCCATGAAGTATCAGAAATTTCACTTATCTCACGCTGGGCTAAAACTTCTACATTCATACATTAGGTATAATACATAAAATAATATTATGAAGACATAAGTACATAACGCATATCCCCCTTTTTGGGAAGACGCGGATATATACATACATCATTATGAATGTATGTATATTATATAGGTACTACAATAAAGAAAGCGTTAGCATACACAAGACCCCATTTTTTCTTCTTTCTCTCTTTCAATATTTTCATAATTGAGTTCTTCTCAATTTTTTATTTTTTATTTCAAAAAATTGATTTAAAAAATTACAATATCTAGGGAATTTTTTAATTTTTTTTACGATGTCATAATGAATTTTCTAGCGCGGTTTGAAATAGCGCTTTTTCAAATCGCTCGCAAAATCCTCCATTTAGCGCGCATTCGGTGTGACGTCACAGCAATATAGGCGCTCACTAACGAATGAATTCACTCCTTCCACGGGTAGACGGGTATGACGTCATTAGCCAATAACGGGCGTTAAAAGTCACTCGTAATTTCGTGTTTTTAAAACATACATTTATAAATGAAAACAAAATTTTTGATCATTGTGTTTTATATCGTTGGAATTGTAAAAATATACTTAAAGTACTTATGGCTTTTTCAAGGATATTCATGTTATCGGGAAGAACCCTATTATGAAAACCGACAACTCTCCTTTTTTCCGCCCAATGGTGCATAGGCCGTTGTGGTAGTAAATAAAGTTCTGTGCATCTCGATAGCAGTTTATTTATTTTTATTTTTTGCATTAAAAAGAAAAATGGTTTACCTAATGGTTTAATTGTAACCATGTAAAGATACCAGATGTGAAAACAACGAATTTTGACTGTTTTTTTAATTTTCATGATTATTTTATTAAATGAAGGTAAAATGATCAGCTATACGCTTCAGTACCAGCTCAAGGTATCACACATGAAACATTAATATTAACATCACATTTAAATATATATTTCATGTTGATCCTCTTCGGGAATCGAATCCGCGACCTCATGCCAAGTAAATAAAATATTAATGTAATAAAATGACCAAGAATCACTGCACTTGGTGTACCGATGCAGTGCCCTATGCATTATTGGGTGCGGATAAGGAAAATATTAGTAGTATTGATTTCATTTTGAAATTTCACCCTTAAATGGTTTTTTTTTGGTTGTTTAAAAAAATATATAATACGAAAATAAAGGAATATTCATATGTATAAATACATAAATAGTAAACTTGGTTAACTCTTTTTACAATCAATGAGTAAGATGGATTTTCCTAAAACGTAACAAAAGTAGGTGAAAAGTTTGTATTCAATTCCGATACGGGGAAAGTTTTCAGAATCTTAAACTGTGGTTCCTTACATTTCCATTTTGCATTTGTACACCAAGTGTGTAAACGAAAATGAGATGATCAGACTTATATTTAATTTAAGTTTAAAATTTAATTTGTAGCCATTTAAGCGATATTATTTCAAATGAATATTTCAACTAATTTACTAACTAGCTATCACACCTTTTACCCGTAGGGGTAGACAGAGAGGATAGAATGCAATACCCCTGTATTGCATTCTATCCTCTCTGTAACCAATACATATACTTTCTGTAGGTTGTATTTAAATTTAGCAGAATAAAACCTGAAAATCACGTAATGTAGATTATTTTTACATTTTGACCTTCTGAAAACAAGTAAAAAAAAATGTGGTGCTAGTGTCTCGTTTTTGGCGGATCCTACCCCTTTTACCATTTTAGTTAGGGGTGTGCTAATATGTAGGCACGATAAAATAATAAAAATACATACAGTTGTTCATTATTTGCTAGATATACACATCATCATCATCATCATACCATACACGCTTCCTATGTGGAGCATATGGATTCCACAAACTGCCTCCATGCCAAGCGATCGGCCGCCAGTTCCCGCGCATCCTCCCAAATCAGTCCACGTCCCGCAGCACGGACGCAAACTGCCGACGGATGGTCTGAAAATATCACAGTAAAAGAGAGCTTTTTTTAGATCTAAGTCGCTCCGCTGCCGCAGCCGTTAAAACCAGAACAATAGCTCACTACAATCTGTACGAGAAATTTGTGCAACATTATATTTTAAAACATTCCAAGACCTGAAATGAATTTATTGATATGGCATTTATTTTGTAGAACTCCGTGATATCTTATGTTAAAATCAAAAAACGATTTTTTTGGTTCTACGTGATTTTATTATCAAGTTAGTGACAACTGTTTCGCCTTGTGTAAGGGCATTATCAAACTGTTGTCTTACAAGGCGAAACAATTGTCACTAACTTGATAATAAAATCACGTAGAACCAAAAAAATCGTTTTTTGATTTTAACATAAGAGACCTGAGATGAATATTTTAAATTGAGAACCACTGGTCCAATGCTTACATAGTTTACCAACATATCGCGCCAAATGTGCCTCGTCATAAAGAAAAACAGCACCATAGTACAATGCTCCTACTTCCAGTCGCGGTGCGCCATGATGCTTCAGCTTCCTTGGGGGAGTTCGGCAAACTTTCCTTTGAAAGAAGGGAAAAGTGTTTTAGCCATTGTGCTTTATTTACTCTTCTTTTTGCCAAATGTTCGCGGCGTGGTTTGGTTTATCGCTTTTGTTTCGTAACGCGTGCTTGTCGTTACGCGACTTCCGAAAAGTGAGTGGGAACATTTTTGAAAGTACTCATGTGTGAATGTAGGTGTGCAGATAACACACATTGTATTTTCACTACTACTACTAAAATTAAAGAACGTTTTTTAAAATTAAGGCGGAAGAAACATTAGGGAGGAAAAGATATTAAGGAGGGTATTTTTAAAAGTAGAAACATGAACTCATTTTGAGCGGTTGGTGGCCACAGTGGGTAGCGTCGCGGTCTCCGAGTCCAGAGATCGTCGGTTCGAATCCCCACTTCGACACGACTCGATTCCTATTTTCAAGCACAAGACGTTTTAGTTTTATTGAAAATAGTATTTACAAATTGAAACATGTGCAAATATCATAAGATTGCATAGATTTCTTTTTAGTTTATTTTTTTTAAAATATATATGTAAGTACATGTACTACTACTAGTACTTTCCATTATCAGCACCTAATGGTGCATAAGGCACTAGTACACCAAGTGGAATGAATGTTGATTATTTGTTACATTAAATTAAGATGATTCGTCTTACGCTTCAGTGGCAATCCAAGAAATGAAATTGTTTATGTGAAAAATTACTTTTAAATAAATTAATAAATATTTTATATTGGCCCCGTCTCGCTTAGAATTAAATGCATGATATTCCAACGCGCTATCACTACACAAAGAGGCAAATATGAACATAAAAATAATATGTATAAATAAATCAAACACGTTTTTTATACACCAGAGATCATATTCTGAATGATGTATGTTTTATGCAAATATGTAAATATATAAATTGAGCGTCTCGTACAAACATTTTATTCTTTGTTGTACGATGGAAACAAGGTTTGATTATTGGAGGTTATTTCTTAAGAATCGATTTTATTTAAGGCCCCCGGTACGATTTTGATGTTGATTTTAGTGATTTCGAGTTTTACTTTTATTTTGGAAAAAAAGGTGGCGGATGCAAATCATTTTGGTAATATGAACATGGGAATCATTTTCAGGGGTATTAGGGTTCCTGATTTTGAATTACGTTTTTGTTTTGAGATCCAAGATGGCGGATGCAATTTTGCCTATTGTATATTTAATGACAATCGCACTTAAAAGTAAACTCCAGCCGAGCGTCGGAGCTGACAAACACATTTTTTTTTTTTTTAATTATTAAAAACTTGAGGCGAAAAGGTTGTGTTATACTACAATTTATTATTTATGTTGAAATCTGTCAAAATCTATTTAATAGCCAAGAGTTTAATTTTTCTAGAAATTTTTTTTAAGGGCTGGGGACAAAATAGCGGTCGTCTGTTTAAGAAACTTCCTAAATTTTGATTGCCATTGAAGATTCTTGACCTAAATATAAGTAAAGTGGTTTTGCGAGTTTTTCCCATAAATTTGATGTTTGCCTTCTAACTTTCGATATCTTGTCGCGTCAGAAAAGCTGGGCAATGTTAGCAGGAGGGGGAGGTCCGCAAATAACGTAAAGTTGAACATGCTTGTGTCACTGACATGTTAACTTTGCCAGCCCTTTATTTAGAAATTTAGAAAAAAATGTCCTGATAAATGTCAAGACAACATGGCTGTTTGCGCATTTTATGAGCAAATACGTTTAGCATAAAACAATATAAAAACAAAAGTCTGTGATGTATGGACAAATATCTGTGTCTGGGGTACGAAAATTCGATAAGTTTTTTTGGAAAAGAGTCTTTAAAAAGCTTACGGTATGAAAATTCTAAATATTATACAGAGTTGTCAACTTTGAACAAGAATTTAGTAGAAGGGGAGTTTCCATACAAATTTTCTAAAAATATACGCTTCCTAGTGTTAATTTCATAACACCACTTATTTTCAAATTCCAGCACATGAGCCATTACACGAAACGTTTGACGTAGATGTCTAGTGATGACGTAGATGCCTATTGATGACGTAGTTAGTGACGTGGTGGGTAACTAGACTCCTCAGTCACGGTAGTATTATTCAAGTTTGGAGTGTCACTTCTCTAAAATTCTTGTTTGAAGTTTATAAGACTACTTTTAAGCTTAAAACCATAACATTTTAAAACCGCATTTCTGCAAATTCTGCAATTTTGGCGTTGTATATACAGACGATATAATATAGATAGAGACGTTAGTGCGTCTTGTAGTCAATAGGGTGCGTTACGTTCTCCTTTATCTCCACATCTCGAAAGCATCTGACATTTTTTAATATCATACTACCGCTACAACTACTTTCTTATCAGTACGCGATGGTGCATAGGGCACTGCATTGGTACACCAAGTGCAGCGAATCATGAGCATTTGTTACATGATGAAAAGATGATCAGTTACACGTCTGTAAAGTCGGTTTACGGACGATAATTTTACGTAATATTGTCATAACCAAAAACATTGATAGAACAAATTACTTTTATGAATTATCCAAATTTTTATTACTGAATTATCATTATTTTGTATAATACAAAGCAGGAGTTCATTGAAAATTTCAATTTTTCCATACATTAACTTTTTTTTTGTTTTTTCTTCTTGTGTGCTGCTGCTGTCTCTCTCCTACTCGGACGCATCGGCTGACGGAGTGGAAGAGAGATAGATGCGTCACAAACCGAACGCTTAGGCCGATCGTGCCTCTCTATCGCTTGTTCCGCGCTCTCGCTTGCACACTCGGCTCATGCGGAACGTGACAGTGAGTCATGCAGTTTTCGTGTGTGCAGCCGGAGTTCATCGTGTTATTTGACGTTATCACGTCAAAAAGTCAATATTTCGCTAACCTGGAAGCTCATTGTTTACAATGTAAAACAAGACATTTTGGTGGTGAGTTTCGAAAGAACGGATCGAAGTAGCGAGTTGGGGGTCGCAAAAAAGTGAACGTTTATTGCCTTCACCAGTGTTTATGATTAAAGTTGGGAATAATTGGCATTTGGGGAAGCCAAAGTTATAATTGCATCGGCGGTCAGGGAAACTTCTACGGGTATGTTGGGTCACAAATATTGTGTCACATTTGTGCTGTGTAGATGGTAAACGACAGCTTAACAAAAGTTTTTAGCTGCTTGCTAAAATACTAGGTAATTTGTTCATGAATATCCGTAAATCAGGTAAATTAACAAATCAGGTAATTTTCCATACATTTTGTACCGAATATTACCCGATTAGTATATCAAATGTTATTAACGGATGTTTAAATAACTGGCAAAAAGAATTTTAGATTTAAAAATAATTTTAGGTAAACTGGAAGGTTATTTGATTCATTTGCCTCGTGGTTTAGTGGTCAGCGCATTGGAGTACCATGTACATACGTCAGGGTCAAGACGAAATATTTGTTCATTTGATTTTTTACAAAAAATTTTTCATATGCGGAACCTTGGACATGCACTGAGCAGATCATCCTGCCTTAATTTGGAATACCAACGCAGTGCCTTATGCACCATTAGGTACGGATAAGGAAAAATGGTAGTTTTTAAATAAGTTCTACTGCTACATCCTCATGATGCATAGGGCACTGCATTGGTACATTAAGCGCAGTGAATCTTTTAAAAAAAGAATCATTTGAGTTCTCATGATATGCTCAAATATTTCAATTTCGGGGCTGCTTTCGGGTTGGTTTTTACAAGACCTTGACTCATATCAATTGTTTATTTTTACTGCTTTCACACAAACATCATTAGAGATTACGCAGAGGACATCATAGTCTAAGCTTAAATCGGTAGGCGTACAGTTTACAGCCGCGCTGTGCAAGCGGGTTTCCTGCAAAGCATCGGACCCTTTCTGTTGTTATTGCATTGTTACATGCCTTCATGCCCATATTATACATTTCTATATACAGCTACCTAACTACAATATTTTGAATGAAATATTTTATACGTCACACCTGTCGCGTTTTATTTCCTTCTAGGAAACATTTCTTTAAACCACTTTAAAATTCGCTAAACTCAAAATTGAGTCTTTCATACACAATAGTCAAATTGAGGAAAATAAGTCGCGGTTCAGGAAGAGTTCAGAAACGCTTCTCAAGTCTCGAGTTCCATCAGCGTTTTATGTCCCCGTCTCTAGTGTAGGATAGGGTCGGGAATGGCTGGATTTAAATATTGAAACGCATCCTCCGCTGTGGGGTGAATATTTGAAATGCATCCGGATCCCCGGTTCCGCATCCGGTCTCTGAAAACAGAAAAAATGAATCTATTCTCCACACTGAGGCAGTTTCATGTTCAATTGAATCTAACCATGGAGATCCTATGTTTAAAAAAAGCTATTATTTTTTTATCTGTGTATAAAGAGAACCACAGACTTTACTTTTTTTGTGAAAGTAAGGAATAAATAGTAAAATAGAAAACAAAATAATAAGGACAACATTTAAAATGGCGGCCTCTGTAGCGTAAAACGCTATATCACGTCGCCGAAAATCCGGGTTTGATTTTCTGACCGTGAGATAATAGTTTTTCTCAAGCCTTAAAAATTTTTTAAAAAAATGAGTACATTACAATTTTATGATATTGAATCCGCCACGATGAGACTCTCTGGTAACTTCGTCCGAACGAGGATCGGAAAATTGAAGAGGACTTACCAGAGCTGGACTCAACAAGGGCGGGATATGAAGCTGAAGGACCACCAGGAAGGGCGAAGTATCCTGGAATACCCTGGAACACCACGTCGAACTGGCGCGGCGGGACACAAACGAGGGGCACAGCACACTTTACTCACTTTTGGTCGAGGGGTTTCGGGAGTTGGAATCTGGGAAGCTTGGAGATGGATGGCGAGTATCACGAGGGTATTTTGGTGGATAGAACGAAGGAAGATCAGGTTCACGAGAAGGACGGATGTTGCGAGGTCAATGTTGTTGCGCTGAGCGAATATTCGAGATTGAATTTTAGTTGGAAAACAGGTGACAAAAACGGAATGGAATGGGTGAAGGTGGCAATACATTTTGGGAGGAATTCGAACTACCTATACCAGAGAGTATCAATGATGGCCAAACCAGATATATTGTTATTTTTAATGCATTCCTCACTGGGGGACCCTGTGCCGAGTATTCTCAATGGCTCCTTGAGGTGTTTCAATAATTATACATAATTAAATAATACTACTTCTATTACTTTCCTTTATCCGCACCCAATGGTGCATAAGGCACTGCCTCTTTACACCAAGTGCAGTGTATATTGATCATTTTATTAAATGAAGGTAAGATAATCAGTCATACGCTTCAGCACCAGTCCAAGGTATCACACATGAAATATTTAAATAAAAGTCACATGGAAATAAGCGTTTTATGTTGACCGATTACGGGAATCGAACCCGTGACCTCATGCACGGTAGCCAAATGCGCTACCACTATGCTATGAGGCGGACATAAACAATTTATATTTTCTCACAAATGTGATGATTGCCATGCTTGCCTTTTTTACAAGGCGTCAGGTTCTATCGGCAGTT
>JAGVSP010005517.1:0-10331 GCA_022494985.1 Micrasema minimum
AAATATATGACGCGACTGTGCCTGGATGTAGAAATCGAGGAAGGCCGAGAAAGGCATGGCATGATCAAGTAAAACGAGTGCTTGAAAGTGAGCATGTAAGAAGTCGGAATAATCGACGTGCGTGCATGAGAGAAGATGTATGAATGTGGAGGAAGCAAGAGAAGTGTGCCAGGACAGAGTGGTGTGGCGTTCTATCCTCTTTGCCTATCCCTTCGGGGAAATGGCGTGATGGTTAGTTAGTTGGAGATATTTTTCTCAGTTTAAGGTATAAACATTAATCAGCACAATTATAGTGGTATAGAATTTTTTAAAACCTTTTTACTGAAGCAGCTTAGTAATATTAGTTGCACCTTATTAGGCGCGGATATGGTGAGAAGAATAATGGGCTCATTTTCGACCCGAGACAGGGGCATTTTTTAATTCTGCCTGAGAAGGTCTCTTGAACAAATGGCCCCTTAATATCAAAAGACTGCCATAACTTTTTCTTGGGACAAATTTAACGGGCGCTGGCGGATTATATCGCTGTTAAATGATTGCCTCTTCGCAGCGCAAACTTTACCAGTAAACATTTTTCTTACATTGTAAATCGTACATCGAAAATTCGACTTATTAATGGCTCCAATGACGCTCTTAATTTATTTAATATTACAAGTTGCAAAGTTCCAAACTTGGTTTATGCACAAAAGCATAAACATGCCGCTCTTATAATGCTGGTAACGGTGTAACTAGGTCATTGGTCAAATCGTAAAAAATAAGTTATCGGCAATAATTTCGGGATGGAGTTCTTTTGTTGTGATAATTGTGTCATATTTTATTGATTTTTGACGCCCAGGATTTTTTTTCATTAGTAGTAGTTATAATGCCCATAGTTTTTGTTCAGAAAACTACACAGTTTGATTTTTCAAACTTCTGTCAAAAGACACGCTAAATATGTGTATTTTTGAAACGCGATTGTAAGTTATTATCGTATGTTTGCTCATTTAGCTAATTATGTATATATGTTATTGTTTTTTTTTACGTATTTAAAAGCATCCAATAAACCAATGTCTATTTAAACGTTTACATATTGACTGATGTCAGCTTAAATCTGACACTAGCACACAGTTTTTCAAGTTTTACCTTTATACGGGACCGCGACTGCACAGAAAAAAGTAAACTGCGCCATATAAAGATAGCTTAATACGCATTTACACAGTCATAATCAGTTCTTTCTCCCGTATCCAACTATTTTCCAATATTATTGATATTCCAACAGAGACGGAGAAACTCTGGAAACGAAAGTGGATTATCTAGGCGTTTACAGGGCTTATGATTATGACCTATCATCGGCTGGGTTAAGTGGCCACTTGACGTATTACAACATTCCCCATTTGAACATCTATTAGTATAAATTATCACACGTCGTTTCACTTTAATGAGATTTTTTCTCCTGGTGACATCTGTTGAGAAAATTGCTAACCATTTGGCTATTAACTTTTTTGGTGTAGGTACATTCAAAATGTTGTTAATTATATTTCCCCTTAGCCTGTCTCGTGGTGTAGGGGTTAGCACGTTGGGCTACAACGCATGAGGTCGCGGGTACGATTTCCGACGTGACGGGTTTGTTACCCCGTTGCCTATTACGCCTATTAACGTATTAGTTTATTTCATTGTGGTTTTTATCATAATTTTTAATGTGTGATACCTCAAACTGATGCCAAAGCGAAAGACTGATTATCTTGCCATCAACAACTTATCAAGATTTACTGCACTTAGTATATCATTCCAGTGTCCTATGAACCGTTGGGTGCGGATAAGGGAAAGTAGTTTTTATCCAATGAACAATTTGTACACTAACAAAAAAAAACAAAACTATCAATCTTACGCCTCAGTACTATTCCAAGATACCGTTTCCTTCTTTAAATATTCGTATAGAAAGTTCATGAAAACGTACCTAATTAAGGGAGTATGCGCCACTGAACCCAACGGTAAGGGTTGAAGCTTCAGTGAATTTAACAAATTTGTATTCATGGGTAAAATAATATATTATAAATTACCTATTTAGTTAATTTACCAGTAGCATTCAAGTACCATGCAGCATTCGAAAAAGAAATAAAAATATACACATACGTTTACCTATTAAACTTCAAAACGATTGATGTTGAGGTGATATAAACTACTACTACTACTCCCTCTTATCCGAACCCAATGGTGCATAGGGCACTGCATTGATACACTAAAATAAAACTACAAATCAAATATTAAACAGCACATAAAATTTTAGGGAATTAGTGTGTTATATTATTGTCAACATTATTATTAGCAACAAAAAAAAATCCATTCAAAACCCCCATTTTGCGGTCACATTTAGTGAGCGCTGCCAATTTGGTACCGTGTTATAAGTATAGGGCGTAACACGATTTTTTCCTAGCGTTGGTACCTACGTCTCTTGAACCACGGAAACAAATTATTTGTAATCTTGATTAGTCTAATTTAAAAATTATTCACACGAGTTATATAGATATAGCTTTGTATGTATGAATCAATTTGTTTTGATCGTATCGACATTACTAAAAACAGAATGTTAACTACCTTTTTTATCGACATGGAATATTACACTCAGCCCGTAAATTAATAAACCTACCTATATACCTATGTACATGCGTAATTTAAGTAGTGGTTCCTATCTCAAAATACGGTAGTAAATAATTTAAAAACACGTTTTGAAAGTAATATATTACGTGCAATGGATCTCATTTTATCACGTTTAATTCACGTTGTAAGTTATAACACATCACATCCTGATTTTATATATTATTATATCCTTCAGCGTCTAAATAAGCCCAGCCCGACCACAAATAGGTACTTGGATACCTTCCTTCGATGTTCGGCTAATCTCACCACATCCCGTTCTGATATATTTTTTAAATAGTATGTTAATAATAGCAACGTAAGTTTGGTATAGCGTGGAGTCGTGGTTACCACCTATAAAATTTCAGTATTCTATTTAAAAATGTTTGTTAAGGTTGGCAATGATTTAGCAGAAATCCAAAGTATTATGTTTAAAATTAAACTAGATTTATAATTAAGAACTTATCGAAAGAAGCAAAATTGGCAGTACACAACGGAGTTCTGATACCAACCCTTATGTATGGTAGTGAAGCGTGGTGTTGGAAAAAGAAGGATGAAAGTAGACTGAATGCTGTTGAAATGCGATCTCTCAGGCGAATGTGTGGTAAGACTATGTATGATAGGTGTCAAATGTCGAAATTAGAGCAGAGTGCAAGGCTGAGATAAGCATTGTCGACAAAATTAAGAAAGGGCTTTTACGATGGTTTGGTCATGTGGAGCGAATGAGTGATGAAAGAACGGCTAAAAGAAGTTTAAATCCAAGTGTGCCTGGATGTAGAAGCCGAGGAAGGCCGATAAAGACATGGCATGACCAAGCACGACAAGTGCTTGAAAGTGGACATGTGAAAAGTCGGAATAATCGGCGTATGTGCATGAGAACATGTATGAATGTAGAGGAAGCAAAGGAAGTCTGTCAGGACAGAGTGGTATGGCGTTCTTTCCTCTCTACCTACCTCTCCGAGAAATGGCGGGATGGTTAGTTAGTTAGTTAATTAGTTTATAATTATATAAGTCTATGCAGAGACATGTTAAGTTAATTTAATTGAGTTTATGTAATATTTTAGTTTGTAACAGTTGTTTTTGCCTAGTGTAGGCTTTTCAAAATATTGGCAAATAGCTGACACAAAATAAATTTTTTTAAGTGGTAATATAATCAGAATTCTGATATGATTTTTCTCTTTAAATATTTGGATTTTTTCGATCGTACGTAAATTTTTTAATATGATTTTTTTTTATATACGAAAATTTAAAAACGTATTTTTAAATATTTATCTTTTGCATTTGTGCATTCGAATAGTATGTATATAAGCTATAATATTACATTAACAATATTTTCGTTTCATAACAGTTTTAAAACCTTTATAAAAATTGTGGATCTCTGTTCAAAAACTTTTTCACAAAACTTTGTTTTTGTGCAATCTGTGCAATGTAAGTAGGTACATCGTACTTGTAAATGTGTGTGTTAATGCTACTGCAACAGTATCCTTCCCTGAATTAAGACCGGATAAAGGATACCTTTGAATAAATTTTAAAAAAACAACAAAAACTTCTCAAATTATTTAAGTTATTCGTTACATTTTTCAGCCACTCTCCATACAAGTTGATAAACATCCATTACACGGCATATTTAGTTCCTACTCTCTTACCCCAAGGAATTGAACCCGGGTATAATGTATCGCTAATGCGCCTGTCTATCAAATCGGAGGCTATGCGATCGTCAATGTAAAGGCTTTACAATACAATCCCCTATCAGAGAATCTTCATAAATGTTTTTCACGGGAAAAAAGATACCCAAAAAACCGACTGATATCTGATGGTAATGATATCACTGGAGCATATATTTTTTTTTTTTATTTTTTTTTGGACAGCCAACAGACATACATTTATTTTAATTGTATTGAATATTAATATGTAAAAAATAAGTTCCAATTATTACAGGCTCTCTCTTAATTACTGATTCAAAAATTATTAAAATACCTTTGTAACCATGTACCTAATTATTGCTGCAAAAACAAGCACATATCTTGTGTCTTGTGCATTTTTCCTATCACATATAATGTGCATAGTCGATTATATGTAACGCATAAATCAAATGTCTTAAAGGAAAAGTAACAAAACTGAAAAGTAAAAGTAACATTTTTTGGTAAATTACAATTATAAATTACAATACCAAGATGATCGGTGTTACTTTTTCAATATTTTAACTCATACAAATCATGGTAATGTGTTTTTTTTTAATTCGCATTGAAAGGAAAACCTAAAAATATTGCAAGTATTTTGAAATGTGTGCTTCAGGAAATGCATAAAAAATAAATCATATATTTTTACAGGATAATAATTAGGATAATAATTAGGTACATATAGGTTATATTTTAAATTGTATACAATTTAATATTATAGGTAGGTACATCGCTCATGCTTCTACATAATATAAATATAAGACTAAACTAAAACAATTTGGTTTTTTAAAATTTTATTTAATTTTCATCAATTATTTAACCACTTCAACGGCAAATACTCAGACTTGTGAAAAATTACTTTTGATTTTTGTACTCTCATCGGGAATCGAGCCCGGAACCTCCGTATCCTGAGCCCAACGTCTTAGCCATTCGCTACGGAGTTTTAGTTTGAATAATAAACATAATATTATTGACCTATACCTGTATACTTCTATGACGAATAATAAATCGATTATCGAACGATTTTAAAAACATTCTCGGATGTGTTTTTCGAAAAAAGAGGGGAGACTAAAATATTCAGTGCAGTTGACACGAGCCAAGAACGAAGAACGATCCTCGCCTTAATACGGGGACTGCCACTCCCCAACTGTTCATGTGTTCATACCAGATACCAGCAACCAGCATACAGTATACACCAGTAGGCGGTACCCGCTGGTGATACGTCCTCTATTCACGCCCGATAGACACTAGACACCTACTACCCAACTAGCCCCGAAATTCTCTAAAATATCGAATGACTAGACCGTATACATTACATATGAAGTCCCTGATCCATGACGCAAGACGAAGAAACACAATGATACCTAAATATTTATGTACATATATAAGCTGTGTATGTACATAATATTAACAATGGAGGCATTTTGTTTAAATAGGTATGAACTATGAGTATTTATTTCTTTTGTACTCGAACATAAATGTCCCAAGTTAGAATTGCGTACCGCGTACGTATGTAGATAGTAGATATCACGATATTTATTATACCTTATAATATTAGACTATGTACTAATAAAATTAGACTATGTACAAAGCAATGAATGATGCCGCTCCAGAGTTTTTAAAGAGCTTTGTATTCCAGATAAACTAGCTGAAAAACGTCTCACACTTCGATCAGCTACATCTACAGCTATAGGCAGGGTTTTAGTACCGACCCGCAATCAGCACACAAAATTTGGGGAGCGCGCTTTTGCGGTTGCGGGCCTTGTGGCTTGGAATGCTCTCCCACCAGAAGAGCGCAACTGTGAGAGCGAAGTGATGTTTGAAAGAATCTTAAGACCCATTTGCTCTCTAAATCTTTTGATTAATTTTGATAATTGTATTTTCTACTCAGAAATTGAGTTTTCATTCACTTTAAATTTTCCATTTAATTCAATATTTGGAGCGCTCTTGAGGTAGATTTATACGAAAACGGCGCTATATATATTATCCATAATAATGGTGAATCAGACGAAGGTGTTTTGGCTGGCTGGGCCATATACTGCCTATTTTAGGCCTAAGGCATCAGGCTCTGCCTATTTTACAAGGCATCAGGCTCTCGGCGTCCTGGACGTCTACTGCTGACAATCCGTCAACAGTTTACGGCGAAGTTACAGGATGTGGACCTATAATAGTACTTACAAATGGTGAATAATTAAAACAAACAAACTTAGTACTCATTCATTGCCGAAAATATAAATATGTATAATGTTATGGAGTTCATACGAATTTAGTGAATAAATACCTCTTGATATGTGAATTACGCCATTTAGTTTCTATGACACTACATTAAAAGTACATAGATTCCATTTGTGTCAAAATTGGGCCCCTTTTAGAACTGCCTTAGTTCATTGTGCTTTATAACTTTATACATTCCACCCCGTTTTTTAAGGAAGAGAGGTATGCTGTATGCGTAACAAGGGAAAAGGGATGCGAGAAAACTTATAATGTATGTTAATAAGTTTAGTTATAGAGTTCGTCGTTTATCGTTCTACGATCAAAACGGTTTTTAAGTTACGATCAGTTTTATGGGGAAAATATTCAGAATGTCGCGATAATGTAGCGAAAAGCTTTTAAACCACCCACTTAAATATTTAGTCAATCTATAAAGTTTTAAAGTGATCGATGTTTTCAAATTAATCTTGTTAAAAATGCTGTTTTCAAATTATTAATGTGCAAATATTTATTATTTTTATACCTTTATAGAAACAAACTACTAATATACTCCTAATGGAGCATAGGGCACTGCATTGGTACCATTGGTGTCGTATTAATCTACAACATTTTAAAAAATCCACGTTTTTTTTATTTTATTTTTTTTATTTATTTATAAAAATAACATTACATAGGAAAAAAAAAAAAAAAGAATTTCTTTTTCTTTTTCAATCTAATGCTCCCTAGGAGTTTTTAACAATAAACTCATTTAGGGACAAATAAAAAACACATATTCATTTTATTCTAATACGACTGACATCACTTAGATCACAAAATAAACACAATGTTTACAGAAAACAGAACCAATCCAATGAAAACATAAAACCTAAAGAAACAATAAAGTGAATTATAACAGTAACAGCAAAACCATATATTATACGACGACGCAAGTAGAAAAGGTATCATTCAAAATGCTTTTTTCAAATCAGAGGTCCTGTTTCGATAGTTAGATACAGGGATCTTAAACATGTCAGGTAACAAATTAAATTCGGAAAATGCTATGTATTTATGCTATGCTATGCTATGTATTTTACGTTCTTTTCAATACGTTTTTTTTAAATAAATTTATTCTTTCTTCTCATGAAACAACATTAATTAGAATTAAAACATTAATAGTCAGTGACATCTGGCCATCTGGCGTCTAATTATTCAACTCAAAAAATAAGTTCAATGTTTTTTATTTATTGGTTCATTTTCTAATACAACACCTCAAGAGCGCTGTTAAAAATATATTAAAGCAAGAGTTAAGCTTTTAATGTGCATTTCAAATAATAAATTTAATAATTTGGCCAATTTCTTTGATTTATTATGTTCATTATAAAAAAGTGGTTTTTGTTTTTTTTTGTTTACTCGATTCCATCTGAATAATTTGTTTTTCAAATGTCTTTTATAATTTATTTATTTGTTTATTCATTATAAACGTTTGTAATAAAACTATAATTTAATTTTTTATGAAATACATTGCACTTGGTGTACAAATGCAGTGCCCTATGCACCATTGGGTGCGGATAAGGTAAAGTAGTAGTATTTCTTCATTTAACAGTTCATATCAACTCAGTCAAACCAGATATTTTTTACTTTCAATAATTTGCTTTTTCCTACGGCAGTTCTCAAACTCTGTGGATAAAATACAGAATACCTCCTATAGAATCAATTTAATTTTTTCCATACCAAAAAGTATATGTAACTTCCTTAATTCATCTTATTATATAATATGACTCATATATTATATACCTACCCAGAATACTGTGGATTGCATTGATAATAACACAAGATAGTCTATTTCAGGCGTAAGCTAATTTACAAAAACACATTTCTAAGCCCTGCTCAGTCGGGTGGATAATTAAAATTCATTGGATTAAAATATTATTATATCATCTGCTGGCAACTCTGTTGGATATGGCGGGAAATAAAACAAAAAATAAGAGTGAAGGCCGCCATAAGACGTGTGGCCTAAAAGGCTTCCTTTGATCTAAATCTTACGATAGTCAAATCGTATTAAGATTATACCAGTTAGAGGTGTGTTTGTGCCGCGAGGATAAAATGCCCTGAATCAAGTTCAATTATCATCATAACGTGTGAAAATTCATTAGTCAAGGTGATTCCGAAAGTGTACCATGTGAAACGAATAGATGAACTTGAAAGTGATTCTCGATGTCACTGAATGTCAACCGTATTTATTCGGAATTTTGTTTATTAAACATTATTTTTAAATAATTGCGTTTTATATATTATATTCAATGATAAACGTAGTCTAAACTTCCCACTTTTTTGATAATAGAATCCAAACCTCTTTTTTAATTCACTAGGCTATCTAATGACGGCTGTATTTTTAAAAAGTTTTCTTTTTGTTCTCAATTTACGTTTTAGCTACGTAAACACGAGAAGTTGGTAAAACATACATTTTATATTTTTATCGTATCTACATAAATACATAATAATGTTTACTATTTAACTCTTCAAATGTGGGAAAAATAGGTAGGTACTTCGAATAAAATTATATATCATGTAAAAATCACAATTAAAAGTATCTGAAAACGATGATAAATCATTTAATTATGGACCCTTTTTCACAATTTTACTATATTAATTAATCATTTATTTATTAGCAACATATTTATTCGTTTTCGATCAATGATAGGAAAAACATTTCAGGGTGGACAAATATGATGAACAAAAAAATAACATAGTCATCAAATAATTTTAAAAAAATATTTTAAAGCACTTAAATGGATACCCCTTTGTTTTTCTGGATCAGTCAAATTAAAAAACATATAGGTTCCAAGAAATACAGAGTAACATGTTCATATAAATTCAGTAAGTCTATTCCCAAAAACTGGTTAGATTTTTTATTTCATAATAGTGTCCGGTCTGTTGCACCTTCTCTTAATTTATTTAAACCAGAATGATTTTGCTGATATAAACACGAGATAATTCTAAATTAAAATGTTATTTTTTATCTTTGTTGATACAATTGATGACTTTTCAAATTTGCTACACCTTTTTCAACTAACCGGGATCCGAAACTCGACTCTATAAATTTAATTCTACTAGAAATGTTAGTTTTATTCCCTTAATTGGCAAAAAAACAACGATTTTGAACAGATCCGTATCTTTATTCATATGTTAGAATATTTTTAATTAGCTATTTACAAATACAGTACAAATTATTTATGACATTTTAACGTTGAAACAAGGAGTAGTTTGTCAAGTAAAATAAATTCGGTTGTAGAGACCCATTATACCTTACCTAAGTTTCCTTCAATCTCAGGTGTAGTCGGGTATTCTTCTTCCTCGGCTAGCCGGTCAGTATAAAATGACAAGCATGTTACTCGTTGAATTACCCAGTTCCTCAGATTGAGTGTTAACGGGTCCCCGGATCTTATCTGTCATCCATTTTTTTTACTTGTGGTCAAGAAAGAGTCACTTTCCCGGAAGGGGTAGTATACGGCCTTGAGGCCTTTTGATTTTCTTACACATAATTTTTATATATTAGTAATCTAAGAACACGAAGTGGTGATATATTTATACCAGAAATATGAACTCGAGAAAGTGTTTACGGTGTAAATATTATCGGTAACAATTCACTTAGAGGACAAGGTGCCAATTGATGACACAAACAATGGAAAGATCCAACTTGGATAACACATTATTCTAACAATTCGTAAAGATTGTGACAAGGTAAAGTTATTAATTAAAGTCACATCCAATAACCTTTTTATTACATAATTGGTTCTTATAAAAAATGGACCCTTAGTTTTTTGGTGGTTAAAAAAGCTTAAATTACCCCTT
>JAGVSP010005519.1:0-19597 GCA_022494985.1 Micrasema minimum
GTTGTAAACTGTTTTCCATAAAATTAAAAACGAAATCTCTTTAAAAATATGCTATAAAACGTGTTTAATACGAAATATTACTAATTTTTACTTGTGTTTAGTAACATAATATTTAAATAAGACGCCATCATATCAAATATATATGCATTTTAAATGCGAGAAAGTCATCGTGTAATCATTGGCGTTGCTTGATTGACAGCTACCTACTTACAGTATCGATAAATTAGACAAGTTATTTTCCAGCTATTCACGATTAATTAATGTCAGATACCTATTTGTTATGAACAATGACAATGGTTGTTATTATATCGTTATCCTTGTGAAATGTGCGCCATTGGAACATGGTTATTTTAAAAGGCCAATCGTTAATACTTTTTACAGTAACATTATTGCATTTTCTGTTTGGCAGTTGCATTTAAGGTCACACGATAACGAGACAAAAACGCTAGCCATATTTTATTATATTGCGATTTGATGCCGGTGCATGAAGTAGAAAATATGAATTCAAGAATAGTACTCAATCAGTTTTGATAAAATTAATATTAGATTGTACAGATATTAACAGTTAAGCAGGCTTATGATAGAAATAGTCTACAAGTTTCTGAGAAGGATTCTAGGATTCTAGGTGGTTTGACTTCATAAACAACGCTGAAGTTACGCAGCAACCTCCAATAACTGGAGTCGTGAAGATGCGGCAATGGACCTGGCTTGGGCATGTACTCCGGATGCCTCGGGAGAGCCTGAACCCGAGCTGCCTCTTCTTTACGCCTGCAGGATCCCGCCGTCCTGGCAGACCGTCGATGACCATCCTACGGCTGTATTCGGCGGAGCTGATGGATGCGGGCCTGACGTGGGAGGAGGCGAGAAAGCTGGCTGGTGACAGGGCCTCCTGGAGGGATCTAGTGATGTCCACATGCTCCACATAGGAGAGAACGTGGCTATAGAAGAAGAGAAGACTTCAATTTTAAGTTTAAGGATTAAAATTACTATGATCAGCAAATAGGTAGGCATGTGTCAGTTTTATACGATTCTTTAACTGTCGACCGCATTTATTTTTGCACTACATTAGTTGACACTTTCATAAAAGTGTAAGGTAAGTTCTTGTAGACCCAATACTTGGCAGTAAAATCAGCAATCAATAATATTTTTAAAACACCGGTACACGGTGTACCTCTTCCTTTTTTGAGTCTTAAAAGGAAGATCGTAATTATGTTAATCCGGAACCTTTTCTTATAAATGATAAACATTACTGGGAACAGAACCCCAACTGCTTTGATTGACTTCCGCGCCGGAAACTAAGGTATACCAAATGGCTGTCATTACTATCTCTACCGACATGTGTGTCTATTGAATATTCAGTGCATTATGTAACTTCAGATATTTCTTCTATAATATGATGCAGTAATATTTAAACGCGGGGAAAAGCTGCATCGGCACAATTAATTAACCGGTGAATCAATCAGAAACGTGCTGTTTATTCCGTCAATAAAATAATTTAAATAATCAATTGGTAAACTGAGTGATATTATGAGAAGATAATTGTCAATCAGTTTGAAGGAAGATAAGTACATGATACATAATAAGTTTACATATGACACATCTGACAATTATCCTAGAGCAATCAAGAGATATCTTCCATGACCCAGCAACCCCTTATCACAAGCACAGTAAGAGCCAGTCTACATTGAACATGTTTGTCGTTTCGGTGAAGCCAGAGCTGTTAAAACACTGTACGCAACTCGATGCTGGAGTTAGACCTCTGGATACATAGACAATTTGTTGGCCGATCTGGATAAACTGGGCGGAAGGGATTGCTGGAAGCAGAATACCCATGATCCAAAAAAGTGGGTTGTCATCGTCAAGAATGCTAAAACTCTTCATGATATAGTTCATCACTATATTAACTGAAGAATCAAAAGTGAAAGAAATCAGTAAAATTACATACATGAAATTTATTGTTGAATTATTAAATCATTAATTTCCTTTCCCTTAATGAAGTTATTTTACATGTTTATGTAATCCTATAGATCGGTGAAGTTGCCATTAGGCACCTTCATGCTTCGTGCCCACATAACGCCATTACAGGTACTAATCCTCTGTATGGGAGGTCGCACCATGGGACACAAATTTATCGTATCTTCTATGGAATTCTACATTCTGATGTCCTCATTACAATTCGTTCCATATAAATTACACTCATTAAAAAAAGCCGTAATGTATTTGAGAATCAATATAAAATAAAACTAGTATAAAAGGTTTTTAATTATACCTACCTGATACCTAATACCTTGACATGTAGTTTCCGAGTTCGATTCCCGGTTTCGAAAATTGTAAGTGATTTTTCTTAACCTTGGGTGATTTTTGATGTAATCATCCTTTTCAGGTTTGATTAAAAAATATATAGGTATCAATTTTTTTAAATTTTGTATGCTTACTCTTTGTACTATGAATTGCGTTTGAATTATATGTGTTAGGTAAGTACTTAATTATTGTACGTAATGATAAAATATATGAAATTTTAGTCCTTAAATTTCTACTAAATAATTAGAAATGTAAAAAATATACGGCTGAAACCTTAAAACATCTTAAATTCCTCTGGTTTACAGTTCGGCTATAAAAACAACGGCATCGAAATATTGATCCTTTATAAACCACAGATTGGAGAGAAATTATTTCAATATCAATGCATTGATCTAAGGTGTGGATATACAATACTTAGGTACGTCTTGGATACGAACATGAGTAAGACTTTGCGGTCCATTGGATAAGGCGGTCGTAGTGCTTCCGGTAGGAGCTATGGATTTTAAAAAAATCTTTAGATCAAATTCTAAGACAAGAATTAGGCGCTGAAACACTGTCTTCAGCGAATGAGAGAAACGATAGTTGTCTGAGCGTAATTATAATTTTTTCTCAAAGTAGGGTTTCCAAAAAATCTAATTGTTTGTGCTATTACGAACACGCGTTTATATTAACTGGACCTCATTTAGGCCGTTTTTATCTGAGAAATTATTCCGAGATATTAGAAGGAATTGAAGTGAACTTATTCAGAGCATCATAAATCACACTCATTGTGACTCAACCACAGAAAATTACAAATCAAACAATGACAGAATTTTATAAATTTCTCACACCAGCAACAAATCTTATGCAAATTTTTCTAGTTCTCAAATTGAGCAAAAAGTTTTTTTAAGCATTACTTTGAACTTTTTTAGATATAAATTAAAAGGAATTCGATTTATCTTGTCGTACCTGTATTTAGAAACAACCAAATATCGTTTTTTCTTGTGTCGTAATAAGATTCCGAATAAACGACTTACTCTAAATGCTAAGGTAAATGTTCTGTGAAATTGTAATCTTTACAGAGAGCATTGTTTTTTATATGCTTGATTGGAAGCAACAACAAAAAGTAGGGCATAACACAGGACTTAAATGAATCATATTTCATTATTACAATAAAATTCTAGACCGTCCTGTTCGATCCCTCTGGGCATAATTTTTAGAAAAATTTCATATTAATTATAAGCCATAAGATAGCGCTAAAACAATGGGTATTTTGTGAGGATTTGGTATAAACGGACCACTCCAGCAACAAATATCGGCTGTAGCACTGTAGGACGACAAAATAGTGTTAAAGGACTTAAAAGGAATTGTGTGGAGAAAACCATAGAATCCTGGAGTATTAGGAAGATAGCAGGGGCCTTAGCATAGACACAACTTTTCAAATTCCAGTATGAGATATCGCTAGTTAGCGATGAAGTTTCATTCCGTACTTTGCGAGAGAATTGGTATGGCGTCAAAGCAAAAGTAATTAATATAAACAAAGAATTTTAATAAATTTCAATGACGGGATAAAAAATTATGTTAAGAAGCATAGTAAAATTCTCAGAAAGTAATTAATCTCTAGACATTCAACGTTTGCCTATTCTCAATACACGGTTAAAATTCCAATAGTTTCGTTGCATTTCTGAGAAATAAAACCATCACATTTAAGAAATTTACGCATTCTTCAGACAGTAATGATTCGGCTCGGTATTGAGACATTCGAAAATATGTAAATTAAAATAGGTTCCAAGAACAGCCAAGGCAATAGTTTTTCAGCAAGAGAGCTGCTGGAATGCCATACGCAATTTATGTCTACTCTAAATTCATAGTTGAATACATTACATATTTATTTAAACATTGCAGAACCAACTGTGAAGAAAAAAAATCACACTGAATAGGTATCTACTTTATGACGCGAATGTTCGTGAATTCTACAATAAGCTTGGAGGGGGGGGGCAAGGCTATCCGCTTCAGCGTATGTACCAAGAGGAGAATCCAATCTACGTCATAAACATGAATCATACTATTCCACTTGATTTTCGTTGCATAATGCTTTGCTTCTCATTACGCTATCATAGATACTTGAAAGCATAGAACATTCGACTATAAACAGCGTCTCAAGTGGGCGAATCGTAGCATAGACAAAATCCAAATGAATGAATAGATGCAGCGGAATGCTTTTATTTCGAAGTTACGTTTTAATAAATTGGAATGATATACCTACTACGTTATGTCAATTGGTTTTAAAAAAGCTCTAAGAGCTAAACGACTAATATACATTTCTTTTTTATAGATACATGTGCACTAATAATATACGTAGATACTTATTGTATAATACTTACTCTTCCGGTGCTTACCACATAATAAGTCACGATTGTGACATAGCAGCAATAGGTCAGATTAACCAATTTACTTTACGGCTCTAACAAGAGAACATTAAACAACGGATGAGATGAAAATTTGGTAATTAACCCACTGATCAACACCATTATTAATAAGGTGCACGGAGTTAATCAGTATAAATTAGAATAAACCACATTTCAACGGTCTTATCAGGTGAGAAGAGTATAGAAAAAAGCCTGTGGATTGCGCATGCGCACACCGTGGTGCTACGTCACGCACTCACACCGTGACGTAAAAACAAATTAACAGCATCCGCAGATTGAGCCAAAACTGGTTTGTTTAAAAGGAGTTTTTCAGACGAATTCCACACTGACATCATATATCCGACAAACGGCATTTTTATATTGATAAAATGGATATCTGATGTCAGAAAAGTTATTACCATTTGGTCATTTAAATTTATATTGTAATTAACACGTCCGCCCTGATTCGAATCTTCATTCTATAGCCTATCGTTATCATGAGAAAACTTTATCTTAAAATTCGCAATTTAGGTAGGTACTAGTTTTATAGTCATCTATAGAAAATATAATGACATTCTGTAAGTATTGTCTGATAGTAATTAAACGTTTGTGTCAATTCATTTTTAATATTTTGTTAATTATTATCATTAAATAACGTAAGTACCTACATACCTAAACAAACAAGGTATGTTTGTTTTCTTGTTATTCCCACAATAACTCTTAGCCGTGTGCAGTCCTGTGTAAACAAAACATTGAACATTCCTATAATTTCTAAATGCTTTAGACTTCTAGCACCTTGTTTATTCTGGATGCGAAAATGATTTGCGAAAACGGGGAAGTTTACGATCAACGCTTGAATAACTATTTTATAGCCTCCGGTTGTTTCCATGGCAATCTATAAGAGACATGTTATTCATTTTCTCACGTTTTTAAGCAAACATCAAGAATTGCCAAGTCCAAAGTTCCAATCATTATATTAAGATATTTAATAAAGTTTATAGTTATATTCCTGATGGCGGTTTTATAGCCCATTTCCACATTTATCTTACTATGGAAAATTGTTTCTAGGCAAATTTTTAAATATCCAACATTTTGACTTCTTGCACTATTCCCGCAGTTATTTCCACTGTGAGTTGCGCAGTTTGCACCAGCGCTGTGCCAGCAAGTACCCTGCGAGGCGTCGGACCCTCCGTGCATAATATAAATCCACAGCGAATCTCCCAAATTCAAGGTCCATTTTCTGTATCATTTTCCCGCGGAACAATACGATACGCGGGCGAGGTATATACTCTGTTCTCGCATGGCTGACCACGAAGTTTTACATCATCTATATCACCGTGACGTCATGCGTGACTAGCGCATTCTCCGGCGTATGCGAAGAAGACCATCGACCAGAAACCACTGCTGATCTCTCCCAGACGATGTTCGATATTTAAAATCCATTTCGAATCAGTAGCGTCATCCGTAGTAATAAAAATGGATCAAACTTTAGAGAAAACATTAATCATATAAATATAGACGACATTTTATAGTTTGTATAGTATTCCACAATTACTAGTATCTTATTTCAGGCATATTTTGTTGCTATTTTGTTAATTCAAATTAATGCTACTTTTTTTACTAGGAATTGACTACAGGACGTGCATTTTTAGGTGCACATATCAACTGTCACAAGAAGTATCACCTTATTGAATTAATTCCTTTCATGACGTCATTCATCGCAATGGCGCGTGTCCGGCAAGTGTTCTAAATTCAAAGAACGCCATAGATTAATTCAGTCGGTTCAATTTTATCTAGAGAGCGCGTTGACATTATTAGTTAGAGAAATACCAACGGAATTTAACTCTCATTTAAGTTATAGATAAATTAATACCACACTTGGGAATGGTTTTTTTCTATGGAATGAAAGACGGGAGGGAAGAGGATATAAAATACCACTTATTACAATTTTATTTCTGATTTTATTTTCTTCCCGATTATTAAATTTTATTTGAGGCTCACTTTATAAAAATATTATTTTTCCCCTTTTTATTTTTTTTATTTATTATATTATACGATTCCAAGTTATATTATACAAAATTAGTTTTTATAACAATATTTCAGTTCAACCAAAAGATCTAAAATTCATACATTCAATTTTAACTTGGCTATACAGCTAAATGTGAATAAATAAATTTTAAATAAAATTTTTAGTTTAATTTTAAAAAGGCGAATTCGTTTATAACCTATGAAGGTATATGTATAAGTATGATATGGCCGATGAGTTTGATCCGTTTTAGAATTACTATCTTTTTTAATTTTTTTTTAATAATGTCTCCTATCTGTAATGGACAGGAGACATGATAAAAAAGGGTTTATTGAATAAAAAAATTGAATTAACGTTATGTAAAAATTCAATTCTATCGATTCGCTATTATGTTAATACTAGTTTGAAGGTGGTTCCAATATTGTTCTGAACGTACTCATTCTCATTATAAAAAGCAAGATGACTCGATGGAAATGCTATTCTAGGAGTCAAAAACTCATTGACAAGAATAATAAATGATAACATTACCATAACAGGCGAGTAAAAAACTAAACGAAAACGAAATGATAGATGGAGTCATTCAATTTTTTTTCATGACGAGAAAATAAATTTGTCATTACATTACATTCAAATTAGGTACTGGGTAATTTGTGTATTGACATAGTGTTGCTGAATATAATGTCCTTCGGTGGCATTAATAGTGTCAGAGTGGTAGACATTGTGCAAAATTCCCAATGTTTTTTGCAGAAAAAAGGTAATCAGTTTCAAAGAAGTCTACTACGTGTTTAAATAAATCTACCGTGTTGTATAAATCTACTGTTTGCCGTGCAAAAAATCTAATTTAAAATCCATTTATTTGGAAGCAAAAAACAAAGCCACCACAATTTATATTTTACTAAATAATTACGTATCACTGTATATATTACAAATTATTATATCATATTTTATTTAGGTAGGTACTAACGTCCAACATGCCATTTATTTATCCATTAAAATCCGATACTTCTTGAAATTTAGTATAAATAAAAAATAAATAATTTTCAATGATTTATTCTTCAAATAATAGCTTCTTGTCCCTGAGGCAGTTTTAAAAATTAATTAGTTGTATCGTGGATAAACCCATACAAAACATACAGGAGGGAATCACATAACAAATTCAAATGTTAATTTTATCTATAACAGTTTAGTAACAATTTATTTGTTTAGCTATCTATGAGAAAGAATTTACCGAGTTGAAAAAAAAAACATTGTTGATCTTACCGCTTCATTAGTACAGCCGCAGCCGCCAGTAAGTGTTGGGAGAAGAAGAGAGATCTAGATTTAAATGGTTCCATAGCCCAGCCTCACTTTTTCATTATAGGGTAACGAATCGTTCACCCAATTCTTTAGTCTTTTATAGGCGTGGAATTACAGATCGATGGAAATGTAAACATCCAGAGGAAGATTGACAAAAAACTGGTATAATAGATAACAGGATACGACCAGTAAAAAAACATTAAGTAGTGAGGAATTCTTTGAGCAGGTAAAGAATAAATAAATATTAAATTATGGTCTCCCACATTCATTGGTTGACGTTTTTTGCAGCTTTTTGTTAAATTTTTTCTAGGCCTTTTTCTTTTATTCCAAAAAACTGGTAGGTTATAGAAAATAACGATAGGTAAGGTAGGGCAGATATAGTTCGCGTCATGTAAAAAAGACGCTGGCGGTCAAGTTGCGCACTAGCCAATTAAGCGATTATCGGCCTTATTTGCGACGCGGGGTGGGCGGGTCACTTGCGCAGACCAACCCCCTCTACTTACCTCCAGCGTCTTTTTACTTGGCGCGACCTATACCTACCTGGAATTCAGATTTTTATAATAAAGATTCTTTTTTAAAATAATAAATTGCAATTCTTACATGATATATATTACATATATTATTATTGCTTACGGTCCTAGTATGTATAAAAATTAAATGGCAAAATCTTCTGAAATGTATTTTTGAAACTCGTTAATTCTTATACAATATATTTTATACATCCTTATAATATATTGTAGAGCTGGCTGGTGATAGGGTCTTCTAGAGGGATCTTGTGATATCCACATGCTCCACATAGAAGCGAACGTGGTAAAAAAAAGAGAATAATATATTTAAGTATGTATAGATAATTTCAATTTATGAACGTTGTAAACACTAAATTACTATTGTGTAGAATGGGTACATTTTTTATTTAAAAAATCTTGATTCCTAATTATATCAACTATCAATCCATTTTTGGATTCAATCCACAATCAAAATGCACCTTTACCTGTTTCACACGAATATGCATGTTCGAAGATAGAGAAAAAATGCATAGAAAATTACACAAAGGACAAAATAATGCATGTTTTAAATCGGAAATAGTATTCATGGAGGAGTAATTTCCTGGAAGCGGTTTAGGTGAATAGGGCCAGATTCACCTGGCGCTTGGTACTAGCTCTTAGTATTATAGGATACAAAAACTTCAAGTACGGGGCTGGGAACTAAAACATACTGAAACTGGAACCGTGTGAAGATCCTGTATTTACGACAGGTGATAAATGTAATGTAAAAATAATGAGCGAAGAAAAAGAAGTATTAAAATACTGAATTAATTACTGAACGAAAAATTCGTCCAAAGGAACCTGATTAAATTGATAGGTAGTGGTAGGGGTGGTAATCACCCACATGCCCCACAGGTGCACAGTTTACACCCGCGCTGTGCAAGCGGGTACCCTGCAAGGCGCTGGACCCTCCATCATCAAGTGTAAAATTTCAGTAAGTAAGTTGGCGCACGAGTAAAAATTACGTGATTGTATTCGTCTCTGTCAACAAAAAAAATCATCGTGGGAATATGCAATACGTAAGGCATAAAAAGTGTAGAAAAAAGTCAAAGCATTTTTAATGTTTTATGCCGAGTCATTGCATTGCATCAAAAACTGCAATAATTGTTGTTTTTTTTAATCATTTTGATGAGGGACCAAAAATTCTACTACTTAGCTAGCTTAGGTGGCTTCATATATTTAATATTCAGTACTCTTTTCTTTTCTTTTAATATTTTTGTAATATCCTATAAGAATGTACATACATACACGTACATACATCAATGACATACACGTAGAGATATTACCGGGCGTCTCAAGTCGTGTAAGCAGACTATACAAGTAGTTACGTTGATTCGTAGAAAACCATAATAATTAGTCCATGAGTTGACACTTAAAATAATGTACCTAAATGGTACCTGTAAATTAGTTGATAAATAATAGGTACTGAATAGCGTGAACCGTGAACATGCGTGTAATGAGTTGGGTTTTGGTGACAGTTTTTTCTACGCAGAACTACCTGACCCGATCCCTAGGCCAGCACCTGGACCTTTCTAAGGAATCACAAACGTATTATTTACCAAAGGGCGTCTCGTCTACAACACCCAAGTTATATAAAAAAATTAAAATAAACTGAATGTTAACCACTGTTTTACTTTGTGATATTATCGTTCATACTATAGGTACTCAATTTTAGCCAAATAATAGTAAGACATTTAGTTACCTACCAAAATAAAAAAGTTATTTGAAATGTTTTGGATTCAATTTTTTTTCAGCAATTTTCATTTCATTTTAGTTATTTATATTTTTCGCTTTTTAACGCTGGAACAAAGCTTCGGAGGCGTAAATTATTCATTGTCAATAAAATGTAATTCAATACTATAAGCAACATAAATACTTCGAGATGTGATGAACATAAATCTTAATTTAAATCAATACACTACACGAAAACCACTTTGTCGCATTAACAAATGTAATAAATTTTCTCTGAAAACCTAACAAAATTTTTAAGATAAATAAATTTTAGTAAATATGTTTATTGAAAGTGATAAATCTCTTCAATCCAACGCAAAATATGCGTGCGCATAATCAAAGGTTATTTGTATAAAATTACAATAATTTTTATTGAACAAGTTTTGGATTTGATATTAAATAGATTTACAGTTAAAAAATACGTACACATCAGAGATCCAAACATAGCAATGTTCAAGTTACAAAGCTTTTGAAAAATTTCAAAATATTTTTACAAAACTACTGTTTGGTTCATGGTTTAACCAACAATATCACATTACCATATCGTATAAATGAATATTTATTAAATAGGATTTACTTTCTAACATTATTCATGAGAATCGACGTGTAAATAATGTACTGAAATCACATGTGTTTTTGATGTGTTATTTAAACTACATACATATATTATTGTACGCCTATGTAATTTGCGGTTGCATGCTGGATTCTCAAAACAAACTAACACTCTTGTAAAATGCATATTATTATAATATTATATTGGTGTACCTACATACGTGTGCACGCACACTCTACCACCAAACACTTGTGGTGAGATTACGAGAGTTTTTTCCACGTGTTTTTTTTGTGTCTATTTTGTGTCTTCTTCATGGGAACAACCCGAGAAAGGACAAAATGGAAGGAAAGAAGAAAGAAATAGTTCCGGGAGGAGACATGTGGAACAAGCATTTATTTGCAAATCGTGACTTTGCATTTGAATTCACTATAGAATAACAGGATATTTTTGTAGGTTAATTTAATGAAAGCCGCACATGTCGCTTGTATATCTATAAAAAATGGGACTTATTTTTGAAATTTCGATCGTGACAGTTTTACAGGGTACGTATATAGATTTCATATGCAAATACAAAACACAAAAAACCTACTATAGTTTATATTAATAAGAAAAGAAGTACCTACCAAACGCTTAGATCAAATAAGTAGTATGTAGACCTAGCTATATTACGTTTTCAATTATTATTATTTCTATTGTTTAAAGACAAAAGATTTCAGAAAAACACAATAATTATACTATCAGATCGTTGAGAATACCCATATTTAAATAAGTACACAAATAATTCCTAATAATTTATTTCTTGGGTATTTTTCTGTACTTGATTCTTCACAATTCAGACCCGCGCAGAAATAAATGTACATTTTTTGCTGTGTGATATCTTACGGTGAATATCTTCCAATATAAATTATCAATCTGTTTCGTGGGTAGTATAATGTATGTTCTTTATTTAGTCGTCTACATGAAAAATAAAAATGAATTTAAAATATTTCTACAAAAAAAAATTATTATGGAAGTGCCAATATAAAATATTTGGATCCTAAAATCAACGGTGAAATCGATTCTGCATCCGTTTTCGTATTACATAAACAGACAATAGCGGTTTTCTTCCATCAGTCACACAAAGGTAAGGAGATCGTGCGATGAGATCAGAGTTAATAAAGGATTCCACCTGAGATGAGATGTAAAGCCTTGAAACACTACCGAGATGATTATCACGCGATTTACGATCATAGAAAAATCCCTTCACCATAGATCTGAATATGTTCCCCACGCTCTTTGGGCAGCAACTAGATCCTCTTCTGATTTACATCCGCGTATAAAAAGGTCAAAGATGCAACCAAGTTAAATACCTGCATATTTTTGAATTGAAAAACAACAACCTAATTAATTTACCAATTTAAATACTGACCGTAAAACAAATATAATCGTATCCTGAAAACACTATTCGAAAAGTATCCTTGTGTTGTATGAGTTTAGCACAAATATACGTACTTTTAGTACATTCATATATTTTTATTTTTATATTATTTATTCACGCCCATGGGGCTTTTACAAAACAAATTTAAGTATAAATACCAAAGAAATGCTACATACATAATATAATATAATAGTACAAGAATCCATAATATAATTCTAAGAGGAAAACAAAAAAGAAAAAAAAATATATAGACAGTCATCGAACAAGGATCACTTGTTCGGTGATAAACAGTGATGTCAGTAAGAAGTAATGTAATGTATTGTATTGTTTGTTATCTTATGGTTCAGAGTATGTTAATATTTATTTAAGGAAATATTTTAAGATTATGTTTAATATGTATTTCGTTAGTGTGAAAGATATCGATGGTATCACCTAGTATGTTGCCAATAATTGCTAGCCGATTTCTTAAACTATGGTAATGCATATTAGTATGGCTTTTTTCTTTTTGAAACAAAGCATTATACCTCGTAGCTCTCTGTGGAACTCGAAAATTAATCAGTTCGATCAACTCAACACAGTCAAAAAGAGAAGTAACAATTTTGTAAAGCAACATAAAATTAAATATTAAAATATTATTGAATTAAAAATTTTATTAACATAATATTAAATATATCTCTTCGGTCACATAGCGATGGAAGTCTTAGTTCAATCTGCAGTGCATTGTAATCAACATTATTATATGCCAAAATGTTGTGATTTTTATTAAAAAATAAATATTCGATACATCGAAGTTGTATTTGAAGATAAAATAATAAGATCCCACGGTGATTTTTTAAAAATTTAGAGCTATAATATGTAGTAGGGTATGAAGTATGTGTGTAGGGTGTACCTAGGTAGTACGTACCTATTATATCGAAGCAAATCACATTTTTATTTCATTACATAATTTTTGAAAAATTTGTCATCATTGTCCAAGGAAACATAAGAAAACTAATTAAAACATTGGTATTATAGTACTGGTATAGAAAATATAATACGTGCAATATAGAAGTGGAAGGGTGTAGCATATCAGAGTTGAAACGGATATTTGAATAAATACATTTTAATTTTAGTTAATAGCCTCTGTAGGTAGAAGGCAGTCATTTGCTTTATCTCTATTTCCTGCCCGCCAAGCCGCAGCCGGCGATACTAAAGACGAGGCTTTTTACACGACTGCTGCTTGATTAGACCAAACTAATACCCTATAACACTTAATGCCAAGAGGCAAGGCGGATAATCGACTGTATACACAGTAAATATACACTTTATTGGGTTTTTAATAGGGGTTCTCTCAACCCTGACAATGTCGCAGGAATGCTGGGAAGAATCTGAATACAAACTCCCGGAACCTCATTCAAATGTGGGACACTTTAAATACGCTATTAATTCCGTAGGAATGATCTGTGTAAACATGGGACTACATTTATCACATTGCTGGAATTTTATACCTCTACATACAAGAAGATTATCGAAAAATAAAGACCAATATTTTTATTTTCAAAGCATTCAGAATCGAAGCAAAGTGGGTAATTTATTTCAATCAGTTTATGTTTTGTATAAGTTCTTGCTGCATATCTCACACGTAATAAATTATTCCAGACAAACTTCGAAGTAAGGACGTGCATTTTGTGTTTTAGACATCGAAAAATAATAGTTTAAAAGTATTTATTCTGAGAAAAATATTATTTCAAAGACGAAATAATATCACGTAGATCTCGTGTACCAATACCTACTACCACACTCCATTGTTACAATACCGCAACCACCATCTACAGGAATATTTATGTTTGTACAGCTTATGTCAAACAATAAAACATTACCATAATCTGCAAAAAACTAATGATCTCATTTGGATGTCGTCTTGGGTATTTGAAACGAGATCAACGACTTCGGCGTGTTTGTAATTAGGCGGTATCTTCATAATCCATCGCAAATTTCCTCATATCCTAAAATACAAGAAACAATAGCACCCAGAAACTCAGAACGTCACGATCCAGTGGTCTTCTGAAACGACGCAAGGACGGAACAGTTGAAATCAGAAAAATAAAACAATTGAATATCTTTAGGTTACCAACACTGCGATTGCTACTAAAGTTTTCCCAACACAGAAATATGCCTTATCCTTTTCCGTAAGATTGTATTTTTTCTTTGCAAGACCTTGATAGGCGATAGTGTAACGCTTGACAAAGAAAATTAAATAAATTAGTATTAATATCTCGCGATATTCACGGCCATAGTCCATAGCGTTCTTACTCTTTGGTTTTGTCTAAAGATAAAGAAGTCTAGATATCGCACATAATATTATATTTTGGAGTCAAAATATGGTTCGTTAACTTCTTAAAGTGTAAGTATGATTAATGTAGGCTATTTACTAGATTTACAAGAGGAGAAAGTAAAGTAAATTATACGCATAAATAAGTCATAAATAATACATTATTGTAAAGTAATAATGTATTTCCGTACCATAATATTATAAAAACATAAATATGCAAAGTAAAGATTTCTATTACTCATCTACTTAGAAATTATAACGGAATTTATGTTGTAGAGTAATTCCTTGGAAGTAGTAGATACACTGCACTTGGTGTACCGATGTAGTGCCTTATGCACCATTGGGTGCGGGTAAGGGAAAGAAGTAGTAGTACAGTAGTTCCATTATTATTATGTGATTATAATAATATGTAGGTAATTACATGTAAGTACATTTTTTTTCTTGTACTCATATTTTAAGAAATATGTGTGTAATAGGATCCGATAGTTCTAATTTTGCTTTCTACGGGTAGATAATGATTTATGTGTCAATCGCAGCTGAAAACTGTAATGCGTAATGCATTGTCTTTCTTAGAAGAATATTTTCTCACAGCATCAGATACGTTGTGAGGAGAGATATGAATTAATTCTCAGAAAATAACTGCAATGAAAATCCATATTCCAAAGAATGTTCTTGTTACACGATAAAATAATAATTATTTCTTAACATGAGAATAGTGCGTAAAAAAACGAAGCCTCATAAAAATTGTACTGACAAGGTAAATCGATTCAAATAAGTTTTAATTATTACATTTAAACATTTTAAAAGTTCTTAAAAATGAATCAACTAACATCATTTAGTATTTTATGGGGGGGGGGTCTAATTTAACTTTGTAAACAACAAAAAATCATGACACTAATATAAAACATTTTGCACAGACACGTCAGAAAAGCTTTTTGGCGAGACACAAAAAGCTCGCACGTCAGGCGGGTCAAGAAATAAATTAATATCTTAGTTTTTCTTTTACGTCTTGAATTCCTGGAGTGAAGTACATTCAATTACAAAGCAAATATAATGCTGTATTTATTCACATTACAAAGAGCGCGTGTTTTGCTAAATATGACATTTTACTGCACTCGAGTTAGTTCGCATATCAAAAGGTGATATAAAAGTAATTTTAAAAAATGACAAATTCAGATTATAATCTAGTATTTTGTAACATCCTGTGGTATAGAAATGTGGCATTATGGAATCAAATAATGTGAATTCCACTGAACCCATATATTTCATTTAATCATTATTTCATAACAAATCTTGTGTCTCCGCTGGAAACAAGTTTTTATGGAGCATTTTTACATATTTTCTTCTTGTTGATTCATAATATCCACAAGAACATCCGTTCCTATTTAATGAACCTCAGTCGTCTCGCCTATTGTTGGGCTGACTAAGATTTCTTTACGGTATCCACATTATTATACAACACGAACTAGATCAATAATATTATTCCCATAAAGAGTGGTGTATAAATTATTATAATCTCTTAACTGCTGGAAATTTAGAATATAAAGTAGATTCCATTTCCTCCCCATAATTCTACCGGCTATCAACGGTCAATACTTTAGTGAAATGCCTATAAAAATTGTTTATATACACGATACACGTTGCATTAATTATCTGATCTGTTTATGACTAGGCAATAAATAAAAATGGGTTCATTACCGCGTATTATGGTCGCTTTAGGTGATTCTGCCGACATTAACGAATCTTACATATTAAAATCTAGAAAACCTAGTGATGAATAATACCGATCGCTTTTATATTTTTAGTTTCTCACAAATTGTACGGATCATTGCTCGAACTCAACCATGCGACTCAAGAAAGGAAATTAACGGGATATTGTTATTTGATAGATATTCAGAAGAAAAAACTACATTCCTTCTGTATGTTTAGACCTACCTGTTTATTTTATAAGTACCTTTAAATGTATAAAGCAATCAAAATATTAAATATACACACCTAATAGAGATGTTGGAAAGTTTGTAGCACTCATTAATCATCTATTAAGTGAGAGATCACGCGATTCAAAAAGGAATTACACGAATAAAATATTTATCAAAATAATTACCACTTTTTCAACACAATTTTACGTTCCAATAAAATTTTTTTTAAATAGTTTGAGGATTTTTTTTACATTTGATGTATCAACCTTAGTAATGAACAATAATATTTTTGTAGCTATGAGTACGAACCTTTTTACTGTAAAAAACATTCTAGCTATTCTACTACTATGTTAGTCTAATAACTTTTTGGTGAAACTTAAACATTTATACCGGCTTTTATACTGTTATTTTAATCAACATTACGCATAGATTCTTACTCATAAAATTTACCAGCTTACTCAGGAAAGGTTAGAGAAAATAGTACATGCATATAAATAAAATAAGAGTCTAGAATATAGATGTAGATACAAGTAAGATAGAGAAATAAAATCGAGTATCTATGAGTAATACTTTTATACTTTTACTTATATACTGGTTTTACAATCTGGTTTCTTGATGAGCGTGATAAGTGATAATAATTCAGGTGTATAAACTTAGACACTACTTATTATGAAGTTCAGGGACCCACTAGACTTATGGAACGATTAAAATGAACAAGACTTTCAGTATTAAGAGCATACTCCACCACGAGACTCGCGGCCGCTTTCCCATACAAACAAATTCCTCGATTTTTTCCCTGGAATTTAACATTAGAGCAATGATTTTTTCACACATTTTAGATATCGACCAGATGCGTTTTTTTAAATCATTTGTATATCTCCTGTACCAAATAAAATATTTTAAAAATAAAACGATGCAAACACGCATATGGTCGATACCTAAAATGTGTAAGAAAATCATTTCTCTCATGTTAAATTTCAGGGAGAAAATTGTGGAATCCGTTTGTATGGGAAGCGGCCGCTAGTCGCGTGGTAGAGAATGCTCTTACAGGACAAACATTTTAAAAATATGTACTAGTAATAAGCACTAATAAAAAAATCAGCAAACTGTGCGTAATTAATTCAAGTTAACAAAGTTAACTTACGTAAGTTAACATAGGTTAGTGCTAACATTTATCATCAAAGCTCTAAATACTGAGTTATAGAAAAAAGTAATCAAAATCATTATACTTTAACGATGTCTTCTGAAGGCAAAATTTTAATAGGTAGGTGTACAGTGTACATTGGACGAAAAATGAGCTTGAGACTCACTGAGTCGGCTCGGGACCGCTGCGGTGAAACCTGCACGTGCTTCAGCATTCTGAAAAGTGATCAATCCTTATTACTACACTTAGTTAGGGATAAGTTGATTTGGTGATGTATCGACCAACTAGAAAATAAGAGAAGTTCAGTTCAGACAGTGGAAAAAGCTATGTATACACAGAGACATGTTACATTGTGTATATATCAATTTATGTGAAATTTGCGTCATTCATACTTACTATAAATTGTTGACCATACAGTAATGAAGAACGATATTCTGTTTCCCACATTCATTATTAGCTGAGGATATTTACGAAACTTAGCGTACAATCATGAAGGATTGTAGATTAGTAACTTTTTAGCTCATGCAGAGTTTTTTTAACATTTCCCTGACGAAAAATAAAACAGTTATCATATCGCATGGTAAGAATCCACTTTGATTTTACCTTACAAAATACACAATGGTTGAAATCCAAGATTTGTGTTTGAATGTGGACGCAACAATAATATGTACACTTTAAACAACTGGACTGAAATTCACAGTCATGTATAAATCAAACAAAAGAACATCGAATACAAAACATTGATAATTATGCTACTGAGTATTGGGCAACTTTAAACGTAATTATTGTTTAAGATTTGATACGAATAATCCTTTGATACTATCAAAATCAATTGATATATACGCATTCGATGAGAGATAACCAAAGAAAATAAAATAATCAATTCATAGCGCAAAGATTTCTAGAAATGAGCCATATGGAATGTAAAGCTAGTTCTAAGAAAATTAAATATTGTTACTTGCATCCGATTATAAATTGTAGAAGCACTGTTCTTCGAATTGTATTTATAATATTTGTTTACTGATAGTAGGAAAACTTCGAACAGCTATTATTTGCATATTGAATGTCATACATGAAATTAATTACGGGCTTCAATACGATGGTATTAAATGCAATATTCCTACGATCTATTTTTGTAATTTCAATAATTTTTAAGGTAACCTACTAAATGCAAGGTTTTACTCAAAACAACAAATAGGTTACTTTGCGAAAAATTTTAGTCAGTTTTAACGTACTTATATCAAATACAGTAATTGAGTTTTAATAATCATCGTGCGGCACTCCGTTTTAATTGAATGGATGATCATAAAAGGCGATTAAAGAAAAGGCCCTAAAATCAATACTTACGAGTACTAATTATAATGAAAGATTACGTAATAACAAGTGTTTTGGAGATGCTATCCAAGCTGAGTTTTACTGTTGTTTGGATTTACGTACATCTTCCAAGTTGGTCGGTACACGGGATAATATTTAGTAACCCATTGGGCTACTAAGAAGGCTGCGGTTACTTCGTCATGGTGGACGACCTATGAAGAAAACCGAAATGGTTTTAATTGCCGGCTGCCCTAAGGGGCGATATCTAAACAAATAACTAGACTACATCTTTAAAAACCTGATATGCAACATATAACACATTACGCCAAAATCGGCAGCCCATCTACTGACAAACTAGCGAAGCTACTACGCTAAATACAAATTAAATCAAAGAATCATTAATAGTATTCACATCAAAGCTCACTACAAACAAGCTATGAACAATACTGACAACCGCCAATTTATGCAATGTTTTTATGCAAAAGTGATGTTATTTCAATACTTTTAAGATAGGTACTTAAAGTTTGCGTAAACACAACTCAATAATTTAGTACAACGCTTTTCAGGTACCTATTTTTTTATTTAGTTTTTTTAAAATGTTTAAATTTTTTCAAATTAAAAATTTCTAATTCCCCCCCCTCCGGGGATTTAAA
>JAGVSP010005521.1:0-10125 GCA_022494985.1 Micrasema minimum
GTTGACAGTTATTTCAATTCAAGGTAACACTAATATGATTAAGGTAGCACAGGATTAATTTTTATTAATGTTAAACCAGAAAATCAGCTGTAAAATAATATGAATATAAATGAGACTTTATAACATTTATTTCGTTTTATATCTCTACAGAGATGATGTAGAATTCTTTCAAATTAAGAAATATGGATATTCGAGCGTTTACAGGGCTTATGACCTGTCATTGGCTGGGTTAAGTGGCCGAATATCCATATTCCTGAATTTGAAAGAATTCTGCCTCATCTCTCTAGGGATATAAAATGAAATATATACCTACTCCCGTCTTGGGATAAATCCAGATTTTTTGTGTAAGTATTTGAACACGCCCAAAATGTTGTTATAACATTTAGTTTAAATTGTGTATTTTCTCTGACATAAAATATATTTTGCAAACACATGGTGTAACAAAACTCGATGTACAAGCGGGAAACCAGTGAATCTACATAATATTTTAAGTCGATTTTATAGAATAAAATTTTTTGATTTGACTCATAGTTTTCGAGAAAATTGAGCAAGAAGTAGATTTTTTTTTTCGATAAATTTTTGCAAATTATTATCAAATATCATGTACTTAGTAAAATTAATACTATCCACAAATAAAACAAAATAAAAAACGGCATTTTAATATGAATTTGTGCAATTTTATTTAATCTGCGGTACTAATGAAAGATTTTAACAGAAGAAAAAAAATGTTTACACATTCGACTCCAAATATGATGTAGATTCACCAGTTTTAGGGTTGTACTACGAGTTTTGTTACTTTATGTATATTTTGAAGCGAAGAAATATTTTGGAGTAAAGAGACTAATACGAGTGGATAAGCAGGAAAACAGCTATTTAAATATTTGGGATAATTGCTATTGTTTGGGTTCGATTCCCGGTGAGAAAACACAAAATTCAAAAGGGAACACAAGAATCAAGCCCGGGTGTTTTTAATGTTGTTAAAATAATAACAATCGTAAACACTCACAAATATTTCTTCTCAACGCTAAAAGAAAAGAAAATCATAGTAAATCTAACTAATCGAAAGCTGAACCTATTAATATTATTAATACAGTTTCTAAACCAATGGATTGCGATTCGCTGTAAGAGGTAAAAGCGGAAGGAACGACTCCATTATTATGACTATGGCCATTTATATAACCCAGTAACATAATGCCGAGTAGTACCTACAATCCATCCACTCTTACATTCGTGTTATTATGTACCAGATATTTCCTCTCCATATATCTCCCGTTTGCAGAACTGGTAATCAACATGCAATTATGTTATAAAACTAGGTTCAACGATTTGAAAAGAATGCTACAAATGTAGCGTGCAATTCTCTCAATGGAGACAAACGTAACAGCGAGGTGAACACCATAGAACTGCGGATGAAACGAAAAGCGAAATAAGACGGCCAAAAATATTATAAAACTATTGATTCTGGCGCACGATTTGCGATGGAAATATTCACACGAACAGACGCAGAAAAAATCCTAAATTCAGCACTATTAAGTATACCAAATACCGTATAATCGACATCCTGTTGAGATCTTGCGAGTAATTCAATATCTAATAGGCCTCATTTTGATGGATAATATGTACGCAGGTGCATCAAGAAATATTTAAATTGAAAATATAAATATAAAATTAAATATTTACATTCAAATAATTGAAAACGAAGCTTACCAAATTAAATTTAACTAACTAACTAACTATCACGCCATTTCTCTGAAAGGGTAGGCAGAGAGGATAGAACGCCTCACTACTCTGTCTTGGCAAACTTCTTTTGCTTCCTCCACATTCATACATCTTCTCATGCACGCGCGTCGATTATTCCGACTTTTCACATGACCCCTTTCAAGTATTTGTTGTACTTGATCATGCCATGTGTTTCTTGGCCTTTCACGATTTCTACAACCAGACACACTCGCATTCTTTCATCATTCATTCGCTCCACATGACCGAACTATCGTAAAAGACCTTTCTTAATTTTGTACGTAATGCTTATCTCAGCCTTGCATTCTGCTTTTATTTCGACATTAGGGCACCATACATGGTTTTTTCCATACATTCGCCTGAGAGACCGCATTTCAACAGCATTAAGTCTACTTTCGTCCTTCTTTTTCCAACTCCATGCTTCGCTTTCATACATTACAAACAAAATATAAAGATAAATAAAAAGCGATTTTTCTCAAGCCTGGTTGTTTTGTAACGTTGTTCCCCTCTGTAATTGGGCCTCCTGGCCTGTTTAGGTGGTTTAAATAAAAAATAAACATAGTAAATATATATAATATAAACTGGAAAACACTATGCATATTTCCATTTGTTTTCACTTAAAATTGTTAATTTAAGATAATTGAATGTTTTGCAATTATTCGTTATTATTTCTAACAATCATGTCATTGTTCGAACCATCCACATAAGCAATTTCTAAGCAATTGCATTCAAAAATGCATTTCACAAGAGCTTCCCGCATTAAGTATTACCCAGCGTTACCTACCAACCATTTCAAAACATAAGTTTATTAGCCGTAAACTGCAATTTTCCGAGGTTCTAAAGCCTTGCACGCAGCATGCAAGGCCGGATAACATTAAATTGGAAAATACATGAGCAATCTTTGTTTAATAATATCGATAATGATTGATGCATTTCGTTATTTGTTAACTGGAACATTGTTAGTGTATCTAGTTATGAAATTTATGTTAGAAACACTCATGTTGTAGTTATTCATTTGAATAGATTAAAATGAAAACTAAGACAATTTTTTTTTTAAAGTAAAAAATCGTATAATTTACAGTAATTGGACACATTTTCATTTCTCTTGCATTGTATGCTTAATTTTATCAAAGAAATATTGACAAATACTGATAGATTCAAACCTTTCCACGTAGTTTACACACTGTCCAAAGCTTGAAAAAGTTCTGCGTTATTCATAACATAATCCTTCAGGATTTTTTAAATGTTTTTTTATAAGTTTGAGATTAGCTGTGAAATAAAATGACATTTTCAAGCTTTGTCTTTTGAAAATCGAATTTCGGGTGTCCAATTATTATAGCACGTTCAATTACTATAGCAGCCACCCTATTTTAAAAAAAAAATCAAAATCACATCACTAGCAGAAAACCAATTAATATCATTATTTTGCCAAATAGATTTCTTATTCACAAAAAATATAATGTAGCTGCCAATCTTATAAACGATGTATTTACGATTGTTTGCTGAAAATCACATTCATAAAGGCGTCTAAGCGAATGTTATTATGTCTGAACATTACAATACCTCTTACATAACAAGCGAGATCTTTAGAATCTTAGAGTGAAATATTATACATACGACCTACGTAATTCTTTACGAATACCTAGACTTTTATACGAATGTGGGTCATGCAGGCAAAATGGCAACGACACTGAATAATTAATTGCGAATATTATTTAATGAATAATAAACAATCTAGAATGTTAAATAAAAACATTCGAATGAATATACACCAGATTTAATGTAGGATATATTTTGACGTGATAACGACTAATAAATCGATGAACGCCGGCTGCACACACGAAAAAGCATGACTCATTATCACGTTCCGCCTGAGCCGAGTGTGCAAGCGAGAGCGCGGAATAAGCCATAGAGAGGCACGATCAGCGTTCGGTTTGTGACGCTTCTATCTCTCTTCCACTCCATCGGCCGATGCGTCCGAGTAGAAGGGAGACAGCAGCAGCACACAAGAAGAAAAAACTAAAAAAAAGTTAATTTATGGAAAAAAAATTATTTTTAATTAACTCCTGCTTTATATTATACAAAATAATGATAATTCAGTAATAATAATTCAATTCAATTCATAAAAGTATGCTATTTTTCATCAATGTTTTCTTATGACGTTATCACGAAAAATTATCGTCCGTAAACCGACTTTACAGACAACCAAAAGTTTTTTTTAAATGTAAAATATTTCCCTAGGCACGGGAGCAACAAACTGATCAGTTATTGAACAATAATTACATACAAAGATTATACAAAGTTCTGCATAAATAATGAACCAACACGAGTCACCATAGGAATTAAAGAAAGTGCGTTTCTACGAGTTTCAGCGAATATGAATAAGCAATGACATGCATTAATGCTTTTACGGTCAATCAATCGATCACTAACGTTAATGACCATTACAAAGCCAACAAACAGCCATTCTTTTATGTCATTGTGCGGTTTTTTATCCTGGGGATTCGGTTACAACCTTAGAGTAATGACGCGCCAGGCTATAGAGGGGCCCTAACGGTCAAAAACCATTCTATGATTGTCAAACACGAAGTTGGCTATAGTTTGCAGCAAAACAAATGCCAATGTTTTACAAATGCCTAATGCGGCCTTGGCATATCGACAGTAATCAACTGTCACTATCAACAGTAAACATACTTTAATTTACAAATTGATCACCTAAATTAAGAAAAACTGGTAAATAATGTAAATATGTTGATAAAAGGAAAGTTTTTATACGAATAATACCCATGTTAGGACAATATATGCCAAAATCAATGTAAATCAAAATAATTATTTATCGAAATCAATTACCTGTGAAATGTGACTCCTTTAACACTCTTACTACTGCTACAACCAAGCATACTACAATTCACCATTGCCGTTTTTGATGATTAAAATCAGGAAGTATCCACGTTATTTACTAGCAAAGCGACGAAAGTGACCGTTACGCGTCTGTTGTCAAACAAATAATAATGGCCGCCAGCAGAGTGAAGTTGTCGCTAACCAAAAATTTGCAACGCTCCGCTGTATGGGAAACGGCGAAAGGGCCTCTCTATAGCCTGGCGCGTCATTACTCTAAGGTTACAACAGATACCTGCTATTTCTACTTTATTCCAATCTGTCCTCGGCTGTTCTCTTCAAACCGAGGATATTATATATATTATTGATATCCCAACAGAGACAGAGAAATTCTGGAATGACCTGTCATTAGCTGGGTCAAGTAAATGCGGAACGAAGTAGACGAGTTCAATATATAGCAGTTCCAAAATTTGTCATATATGGTTATCAGATGATGGGCGGAATGGGGAATGTTGTAGTACATCCAATGACAGGTCCTTTAACGCCTAGATAACCCACATTCGATTCCAGAGTTTTCTCTTTCTCTGTTGGGATGTCAATAATATCTGATATCAGCCCAGCATGGGTATAATCCAGTAATTTGTCTACAAGTACAAGTATATTATTATGTTTAAAAACAAGACGTTTCTTTTTTATTGAAGTCTCAACAGAGACAGAGATGCTCTGGAAACGAATATGGATTATTGAAGGTGCGTTCAAATCTTATGAACTGTCATCGGCTGGGTTAAGTAGCCACGTGACGTATTACAACATACCCCATTCCGCCTATCTCATGATAACCATGCCAGTCAAAATCTTCGAAAACGTTACTCATGTTCATATTTAAAAAAATGGCTTCGCTCGCCATCTTGGATATCAAAATAAACGCAATTCGAAATCAGGATCTCAAACACCCCTGAAAATGATACCCATGTTCATATTACCAAAATAACTTGCATCCGCCATCTTTGATTTCATATCATCATCATACCGTATCCGCTCCCTATATGAAGCATATAGATTCCACAAACTGCCTCCATGGCAAGCGTTCGGCCGCCATATAAATACTAAATATAAACAGACATAAATATTAGTATTTGGACACACTCAAAATGTTGTTTATAAAAATTAGCTGGTAAAAGTTATAAGCGTAACAAATTGAAGATTCATCTTCAGGCGTTTCCTAGCAGGTGATATAATTCGGTAAGAATCTCACTTGCAATCATAAAGGTTTCTGCTAAAATGCTAAGCAATTTTCTCAATGGGATGACAGAGAGTGTTCACATGTGAAGCGTCGCGCCTTTTTACTGTATATTGGCAGATATGGATCTAAAAAAAGGTGAAATGGGGAATGTTGTAATACATCAAGTGGCCACTTAACCCAGCCAATGACAGGTCATAAGCCCTGTAAACGCCTAGATATCCATATTCCCTTCCAAACTTCTCGTCTCTGTTGAGATGTCAAATTAATAGTAAACGGAGTTTAAACGTAGATCACAGTATCGAATGGCTGAATATGTCAATAATACAAGAAACAAAGAACTCTCAAAGCGCTTTTTTTACAGCTTTAAGATATCATAAGGATAGAAAACGGCATCGTTTGATTCAGATGCCAATATTAAGTGGCCCACTTACGTTTATTCAAAGTTTCTCACTGTATCATAAATCTTACTTTGATAATATCTTCGCATAACTTTCATAAAATCTTTGTTTCTTTATTTTCATGACACACCTTTTACTTTTTCAATTAATCATGAATTGAAATTTATGTTAAAAGCACTCACTTTGCAGTTATTCATTATAAATTATTTAAAGAAAATATTTTGTATATTATTGATATCTCAACAGAGACAGAGAAGCTCTGGAAACGAATGTGGGTTATCTAGGCGTTTACAGGGCTTATGACCTGTCATTGGCTGGGTTAAGTGGCCACTTGATGTATTACAACATTCCCCATTCCGCCCATCATCTGAAAACCATGTATGACAAATTTTTGAAACTTGTATATATCCTAAGTTTGTACAGAAGAATCCACCTGCGAGTTGTGTTTTCGACAGATTTTCTTGGATTCTTCTGTACAAACTTAGGATATATACAAGTTTCAAAAATTTGTCATACGTGGTTGTCAGATGATGGGCGGAATGGGGAATGTTGTAATACATCAAGTGGCCACTTAACCCAGCCAATGACAGGTCATAAGCCCTGTAAACGCCTAGATAACCCACATTCGTTTCCAGAGCTTCTCTGTCTCTGTTGAGATATCAATAATATCTGATATCAGCCCCAGCATGGGTATAATCCAGTAATTTGTCTACAAGTATTTGTATTCATTCAAAATGTTGTTCAAAATATTTTGTTTTTAACTACTATTTATTAATCATTATATTATTAGTCCGCCTCGTGGCATAGTGGAAGCGCATTTGGTCACCGTGCATGAGGTCGCGGGTTCGATTCCCGTAGGGGGTCAACATGAAATATTGATTTATATGTGATTTTCATATTAATAGTTCACGTGTTTCTGGACTGGTTCTGAAGCGTAAAGCTGATCATCTTATCTTCATGTATTAAAATGATCAAGATACACCGCACTTGGTGTACCAATGCAGTGCCCTATGCACCATTGGGTGTGGATTAGGGATAGCAGTAGTATTAATCAAACTCTCGACCGATTTTGAGGCCGACGTCTCTTTTTCAAGGGTACAAAATTTCATTTTATACAGTTTTCTGAAAAAGTATAAAGTGCGCTTAAGTGTGGTTAGAGCAACATAATTAAACCTTATAAATTATTAATTACACTTGTCAAAGATTGATTGCGCTTTTGCGTTTTTCTTGTCTTTGTATAAATCATTTAAATGGTGACTTTTTGCACCCAAGTATCTAATATTTTAATTACAAGAATATTCTATCTTTATTAGTGCCAAATGCAAATAATTTAACCAGCCGAATGATTAACTAATGATGTTTTGACACAATGTTCTCCTGGGAACTAGTTAAAGCGTTAAAAGAACCTCTTTATTGTTTGTTTATGATTTGATGATGATTTGATGATAGCATTACACGGAACGACCAAAAATTATGCTTCCTCTTGAAGGTCTTCATAAAATATTTCGTATAATTTTATTGTCAAATTGTATTATTCACAGGAAATCTCTACAAAGACGAAGAATTTTAACAGTCTCTGTTATGTGAGGTAGCAAAATTACGACTGAAATTCTTGTATACAGGGCGTCCCATAAATCAACGATAAGCCGGAAATGGCCAAGTTTTGACAATTATCAGAAAAATATTTTTAATAAATTTGGTCAGGTAATTTTCAAATTATACCTATAAAAAACGGAAAAACTGACACCCTGGGATGATCTTTCAATTCCTGTGAATATAAATATTAACTTTTCTTGGTTTTTTTTTCTGTAATTTAACCATGAATCCCTTCTGTAAATTTCAGTTTAAAATTAAAACGTTACTGCCTCAGTTTTAAATAAAATGGTAGATTTTTGCCCAACATTTAATTTAGAATAATTACATCGCTTAACTTCAACTGACTGTACTGAAAAAAAAAGTACCACGCTATTTTGGCAAGAGACTTTAAAAGTTGGCGCATTCAGTCTGAATTCCAAAATGTTATGATACTTGCTAGAAAACTTCTTGATTGAGGAAAAAAAATGTTTAAACCTAATTTCATACCAATTCTGTTTTATTCGATTAAATGTTAGGCTTCTTCTCTAAAAGTCTACAAGTTCTCAAGTAATAATTGCTAGATTTACTTAGAAATTACTATTTGAAAAATGCGTAAGATTGCATCATAAAACATGAAAATTACAATCACTTTAGCCTCCTACAAGACTTCCGTTTTTGGCTAAGAAAAGAGTAAAAACCATCGCGGTTCCGCGCCGTGGAACACAATATACCATAAGCCATGCATTATATTATTATATAAGCTGATTTAACTTGAACTAAAATGGAGAATTTGCATAATTTCCGGCTCAGGTAAACTGAGATAAACAAGAAGAGGACAGAGATAAACTTGATAATAAACTTCAAAGCCGAGTGACATCATTTTGGGTTTGCTATTTAGTATCAAATAATGAGAGCAGCTTTAATAATTGTGTAATTATTTACCAAATACAATATCCATAAAAGTAAACCACGAATCAAAAGATTCTAACATTAGTTTTAATAAATATATTAATGTAAAAATATATTAATTATACACAATGACATTTTGATGAATTTTAAAGAATTTATTATACAAGAAGCACAAAGGAGCGTGTAGCGTATTATGCTTGGAATAACACGAGATTATCATACCTTATGTATGGTAGTGAAGCGTGGTGTTGGAAAAAGAAGGATGAAAGTAAAATGCAGTTGAAATGCGATCTCTCAGGCGAATGTGTGGTAAGACTATGTATGCTAGGTGTACAAATGTCGGCTAACGGCTAAAAAAATATATGATGCGACTGTACCTGGATGTAGAAATCGAGGAAGGCCGAGAAAGACATGGCATGATCAAGTAAAACAAGTGCTTGAAAGTGGGCATGTAAGAAGTCGGAATAATCGACGTGCGTGCATGAGAAGATGTATGAATGTGGAGGAAGCAAGAGAAGTGTGCCAGGACAGAGTGGTGTGGCGTTCTATCCTCTCTGCCTACCCCTTCGGGGAAATGGCGTGATGGTTAGTTAGTAAGTTAGTTATTATCAAAAAAGAAACGATGGATTCGAAGCCAAACCAAGTTTTCCAACGTGGTAGAAAGAATTGCATTGTTAATGTGGAAATGGGCGGGTCATATAGATAGAATGATGGACGAAAGATGGATGAGTGTTCTAGCTTGGAGATCTAGACACCTGAGGTCCCAAAGACGTCTACGTCAGACGTGGACGAGGACGGAGTAGGATCGGGTGGAGTGGAGGCGGCAGCGGGAGGCCTTTGTTCAGCAGTGGACATTCACAGGCTGATATATGAGGATGACGATTCAAAATTAAATTATCTTATTTGCCACGTTCGCTACTATACATGGAGTAACAAAACTCGTAGTACAACCCGAAAACTGGTGAATTCACATCATATTTGGAGTCGAATGTGTAGTATGACTTTTGAATCTATGTTGAAAATGTATTTTTTTCTTTGCATAAAATCTTTCATAAGTACCGCAGAATTGCATGAATTCTCATTAAAATGCGTTTTTTAATTTTGTAGTATTAATTTGACTAAATAAATTATATTTGATAAAAATTTGCAAAAAATGCTTTTTAATGAATTTTCTCGGAAACGATGAGTAAAATAAAAAAAAAATATAAAACGAAATCGACTCCAAATAAGATATAGATTCACTGGTTTCCCGCTTGTACATCGAGTTTTGTGGCACCACGCGGAGCATAAAATGGATATCAAGCCTCAAAGAGACCTTGTCGCCTTTTTCTATGTAAAATGCACGTCTCTCAGCTCCGCTGAATACATTGAAAGGATTATCATCAATGATCTACCAGGACAGCCCAAAGGGAGTCGGGTCAGGCT
>JAGVSP010005522.1:0-10787 GCA_022494985.1 Micrasema minimum
CAAAATATCGAATAACGACTATTTTGACAGATGAGTAATGTTGCCAAATTGTAAAATCGGTAGAAGTTCCTAAAGTTATTCATAATATATTGAATTTATCTACGCTCATAATTGCATAAAATAACTGCATTAAAATGACTCCAAAATCGGTAAATCGGTTGTACATTTTCAGTAGATTCGATAAATCTCCACAGAATCGATAGATCTGCAAAAAATCGATAAGATAGGCGACGATAGAGATTATTAGTATGGAAACATTTATGGCAGTCCGACTGTGTATTCTATGGTCCGACTGTCGCGTTCCGCGCATGCCTACAGACAGTAAACTGTGCCATGTAATGGTGAAATTCACACCGCGTAGTTTTTATTGGTCAGAAAACGCTACAAGAATCTGTGTAGTTTGCTGAACAAGAAACTGCACAGTAAACTGTCCCGTATAAAGTGGGATTTACTCAAAATAGTCGACGTGGGAAATATCAAAATGCAACGTCATTCGGCGCGTCGCACTGCGCGGTCGCCAAATAACAAGGCGGAAAAAAGTGCAACAAACTTAACGATGCAACCGCTAGAGTACTAGAGACAAAATATTCTGGGGTAAATAGTTAAATTTAGCCTTGCATATTTTTTGACTTAAAAAAATATTTAAATATAACGGTATGCTTTGATAATAACATTACAACGTAATTCCAATTCCCTCACCTCAGTAACTCGGCATAATTCTAAATAAAATGTAATAGACTTTCAGGATCATGTCGTATTTTGAATTCATTTGAATATCCTTTGTCGGGACCGTTCTAACAATCTTCTAAAGATAGGAAAAATGAGAAATAGTAAGTTATATGAGCTTTGGCTGATCAAATAAGGGCGAGTGTTTTGGGGCAGAAAGGGAGGCTCTAACGTATTTACTATGTGAAAATTTACAAAAGCTGAGAAAATACATGCACAATTTAATTAACCTACAAAACTTAAAATCATTAAACCATCTTTGTCATCCGTTTTAAAATCGGATAATTAATAAGCGAGATACTATAATGTTATACAGGAACGAAAACTGTACAGTCTGTCAAAAGACGCGCTAAATATGTATATTTTTTATGCAGGAACTTGTTTAACAGAGCTAATAACGTAAATATATTATTTGATTGTTACGTTTTTAAAAGCATTCAATTATACCAATATCTCCTTAAAAATATTCATTAAAAACATTAACTGTCAGGTCAGCCAAACGTCACGCCGACCATTTAATATTCCATTATATTGTTATTGTATTACTTAATCTCCTTTCATTATAATTATTTTAACAATTTTTAAAAAATTCTTTTCACAATCAAATTATATTCATATCACATAAATGTACTTTTTTTGTAAATATTTCAGTTAGGCACGGGGTAATACCTAAATAACTGAAATACAATCATTCCAAACTCTTAAATTATATATGTAATAATAAATAAATAAATAAATAAATAAATAAATAAATAAATAAATAAATAAAAAATAATAAATAAAAAATAAATAAATAAATAAATAAATAAATAAATAAATAAATAAATAAATAAATAAATAGATAAATAAATAAATAAATAAATAAATTAATTAATTAATTAATTTTATTCGAGGCAGTTTGCTAACTACACAAGAAACTGTAAAGTTTTCTGTCCCGTATAAAGTGTGCTTTTACAGTTTACAATTTAAAATTGAACTAAAATATAACATTTTCAAAAAGATATGCAAAACTAAAAATTGATAAATATAAAAAATTTATGTATATTAATTAGCAGTTGGTATTTTTTGCTAAAAAAACTATGAAGCTGTATTTAATTATTAATATTCTAAGCATTAACTTTGTAGTCCAACATTTTAATATTATGTTAATAAAAAAATGTATAAAAACACTCACCGGCATGTGTCTAATCTGCATGTCGATTTTATATTTTTGTAAATCTACTATGGTGAAGGTGTGTAGTGGTATTTGCATGTTGTTGTCCTGACGAAGAGACGGGTTACGTCTCGAAACCGGTAGACAGAAAAGTCGGTGAGTGGTTTTATACAAATTCTTATTAACATAATATTATCGGTATGTAATTGCCTAGAAGGAAGATCACGATCCTGTGTATCTAGATCACCCATTATAAATCGGCCAGGGGCGATAGTTTGCATACTGTATTTCCCGGGTATAATAGAATATAACGTTTATAATACTAGAATACATGGAATATTACTAGGTATTATCTTTACGTAAGGGTAGCTAACCACGGTCCAATGTGGCGGATAATACCATAACACAAACAAACCACACCATGACCTATAAAATTACATTTTCTGCTTTCTATTATGATACTCTTTATATTCATATGCTAAATTGTAAAAGTAATGTTAAGTTTAATTTTTTTATTTTAGAAAGCAAAGGCTTGCCGCTCCTCACTTAAGTTCTATAATAACTACAACATTTTGGGTGTGTTCAAATACTTGTACACAAATCTGGATTTATCCCAAGACGGGAGTAGGTATATATTTCGTTTTTATATCCCTACAGAGATGAAGTAGAATTTTTAAATACAAAATCCTGAATTTGGCATTCTGGATAAATCCAGATTTGTGTACAAGATTTGAACACACCCAAAATGTTGCAGTGATAGGGGCAATGAAAGCATTTGGTCGCGTCTTTTCTTCCGCTTTTTCCAGTTAAAACTGAATATATTAATTTCGCGGATTAGCTTTAAAAAATCGGTAGAGTTGTGCTGGACTGGAAAAAGACTCAATAGTCTTTGAAACAGTCTAGGGAAAGGGTGGAGCTTTCACTTTACACCAAAAATGTTGTTAATTAATGTTTTTTTTTAAATTTATTTACTTTGCTGATAAATGTGCTTTAGAATTCTAAATAAGCATTAAAAGAGTTTATTTTACAGGTTTTTAATTTCAGTTTTGAATGGAAATGCAAATGATTATTTGCAGTTTTATTTAGCAGAAATATTTTAACCGATTTCTCTAAAATTAACATATTTTCTTTCAGAAATTTTTCGGAATAAAAAAATTAAAACAAAGATCTTTTTTTTATGAGTTCTTTGGTGGTTTTTACACAAATTTTTACTGTAAGTAGATAAACTCTTGAATTTAAGTAGTGTACGCGAAAATAATGTTATCAAATTCTGAGTACCACAGGAATTCCGCATTAAATATTGGATGTAATTTTAAAAATAAATGCTGACGTGGACGACATGAAAATAAAAAAAATATAAACCCATTGAGCTTTCTACTGTCGTTATGTCCCATTTCCATTTGTGCAAGCGTGGCAAATAAAATATCAACGTACATTAAAAGTTGGTTTTATTACTGCAATAAATTGAGTGTTGCCACAAGAAGTATTCAAATTTCGCTACATCACTTTATCATTATAAAGTTGGCCACATTTCCTGCCTTACATACTTCACTAACTTTGGTCCAATCATGGTGCAATTTATGGGTTAACTGAGACCAGTAGCGATATTAGAATTCTCACGAAGTGTCCTATACATAGAGTAACAAAACTCGTAGTACAACTCGAAAACTGGTGAATCTACATCATATTTGGAGTCTTATGTGTAACGTGACTTTTAAGTCTGAGCTTAAAATAAAATTATTTTTTCTCGTAAAAGCTTTTCATTCACCTACCTACCGCAGATTAAGTCAAATTGAACAAATTCATTTTAAAATACTGTTTTCGATTTTGTTTTATTTAAGGATAGTATCAATTTGACTAAATACATGATATTTGATAATAATTTGCATAAATTTATCGAAAAAATAAATTTACTTCGTACTCGATTTACTCAAAAACTATGGGTCAAATAAAAAAACAATATTCTACAAAAGCTACTTTTAATATTATGTAGATTCACTCGTTTCCCGCTTGTACATAAATGTTTCTTTACACCATGTATTTTAAGTCATTGTAGTTATGTTTTGCATAGTTTTGTACGTATGAAAATTTACTGTCTACCTTAAATAAAAATTTAAATTACCTTTAAATAAGTCTTGTAAAAATAATGTTTTTACAGTAAAATTATTTGATATACTTTATTACCCGGCTATTTGTACAACTTTTGGGGCGAATACCTGATAAAAGAACGGCTAAATTAAGTTATAATGCAAGTGCGCCTGGGCGTAGAAGTCGAGGAAGGCCGTAGAAGACATAGCATGATCAAGTACAAGTAGGTCCTTGAAAGTAGACATGTGAAGTCGGAAAAGAATTATTATGAACGCAGTAAAGCAAAAGAAGTTCGCCAGGATAGAGTGGTTTGGCGTTCTATCTCTCTGCGAACTTTTTTGGGGAAATAGCGTGATGATTAGTTATTTATTTATTGTAATAAATTATACATGTGATTTTAGTCTTATTATTTATTATTACAAAACATGACATGATTTGTACCAAAATTACAAGTCAATTAAATGTATAACACGTCAAAATCGGATTTCCATATTTTTGTACGTATTCAGTTTCAAGTATCAGTACCTTTGTGCTGGTAATAAAAAATCAATACGATCCACATTTTTATGAATTTGTAAATAATGAAAACATTTCCATAAAAGAATCGCGAAATATTTTTAACAATGCAAAATGGCGGATAAATCCAAGCCGTAGGTCGTCTGTAACGAAGGAACGACGCAAATAAGGAACAGATTGTGTTTAAACAATAAATGCATTGATGTATTGGTAATCAATCCACTAGAAAAACAAAAAATTACTTTCCCTCAGGCGAATGTGTGGTAAGACTATGTATGATACAAATATCGAAATTAGAGCAGAGTGCAAGGCTGAGATAAGCATTATCGACAAAATTAAGAAAGGTCTTTTACGATGGTTCGGTCATGTAGAGCGAATGGATGACTAAAGAACGGCTAAAAAAATATATGAAGTGACTGTGCCTGGATGTTGAAATCGAGGAAGGCCGAGAAAGACATGGCATGACCAAGTAAAACAAGGGCTTGAAAGTGCGCATGTAAGAAGTCGGTATAATCGACGTGCGTGCATGAGAAGATGTATGAATGTGGAGGAAGCAAGAGAAGTGTGCCAGGACAGAGTGGTGTAGCGTTCTATCCTCTCTGCCTACCCTTTGGGAAAATGGCGTGATGGTTAGTTAGTTAGTTATGTTACGTAATGGCTAGTATGTTGGACAATGCATAAGATCACGGGTTCGTATCCGGAGTTATATAAAAAATATGATATATTTATTTAAATGTGATTTTCACATAAAAATATTTCATTTGTAATACCTTGGAAGCGTAAGACTGGTCATCTTGCCTTCATGTGGCAAATGATCAATATTCACTGCACTTGGTGAACCAATGCAGTGCCCTATGCACCATTGGATGTGAATAAGAAAGGATATTAGCAGTATACTTAAAATTAAATTGAAATTTACAAGTGTGACATTAGCAAATATCTATGAAATGCTATTTACAACACGTATAAAATTACACAAGTGACACAAATGATTTAATAACCCTTAATAATAAGTTAAATAAATAAATAATTAAAATTACGATTATAAGGTAATAAGGTCACAAACAATGTAATTTATTGTTTTTATTTATTTTAACTATCTCAACAGGCCTCAACAGAATGGAAAAACATCACTTACACCCAGATTTTACCTTTAATTTTTGTTTTACACCGGAAATCGAACCTCTGGGCCCTCCGAATCGTGGGTCGGTGTCTTAGCCATTACGCTGCGGAGGCCGATTATTGATTATTATGAATTATTACTGATAATGTACATTATTTACGACACATCTTGTTTTCGGCCAAAACACCTGGACATAAATTATCTTCAGTATTATATAATAAATAATTCCAAAACAGTATTACTGTCATGCGTATTTGCGTGAGTATCGTAAATTATTTTTGATCATATCCTCCTAAATATACAACCCTTTATCTTGAAGTGGTGTTGACCTTATTTTTTTATCTTTCCAATAAAATTTACAAACAAAATATTACTAATGGTGCCTTAAAATCGATAGTAGCAAATAAAAACTTATCGAAAGAAGCAAAATTGACAGTACACGACGGAGTTCTGGTACCAGCCCTTATGTATGGTAGTGAAGCGTGGTGTTGGAAAAAGAAAGATGAAAGTAGACTGAATGCTGTTGAAATGCGATCTATGTGTGGTCAGACATTAGAGCAGAGTGCAAGGCTGAGATAAGCATTATCGACAAAATTAAGAAAGGGCTTTTACGTTGGTTTGGTCATGTGGAGCGAATGAGTGATGAAAGAACGGCTAGAATAAGTTAAAATGCCAGTGTGCCTGGATGTAGAAGCCGGGGAAGGCGGAAAAACACATGGCATGACCAAGTACGACGAGTACTTGAAAGTGCACATGTGAAAAGTCGGAATAATCGGCGTATGTGCATGAGAAAATGTATGAATGTAGAGGAAGCAAATGAAGTTTGTCAGGACAGAGTGGTATGGCGTTCTATCCTTGAAATGGGAAATGGCGTAATTGGTTTACCAATTCAGTGCCCTATGCACCATCGGGTGCGGATAAGGGAAAGAAGTAGTAGTAATATTTTTTTTTTTTACATCAGTTTTTGTCAGGGCATTTTCCAAAACTAGAAAATACAGATTGTAAAATTCATTTTAACTATCGCACAATATTTGGCAATGTCAATTTTCGTAAAAATATATTGCTAGCTATAAAAATGTTACTATGGCATAATTTATAGCAACAGAAATAAGTAAAACACAACTGAATTCTAGTACTAACGACATTTTGTTGCCAGCTGGGTAAAAATGAAAGGTATTCATTACTTTTATGATGCGTAAGATTGATCACCATATCGTCATGAAATAAAGTCAGAGTGATTGCATAAGTCGTTAAAACAAACCAAATGTAAACAAATTGACTGTTTTTTTAAAAACCAACGCCATTAGAATTATTTTAAAAGTAAAGTTTGTGTTATGTAAATCACAAATAACATGTAAGCAATGACAACTAATGCCTCTCAGTCAATTACGACTGAGATCATCCAACCAACTTTATATGAATAATAAGAGGATATAAGGATTGAATCCGCCACGATGAGACTCTCTGGTAACTTCGTCCGAACGAGGATCGGAAAATGGAAGAGGACTTACCAGAGCTGGACTCAACAAGGGCGGGATATGAAGCTTAAGGACCACCAGGAAGGGCGAAGTATCCTGGAATACCCTGGAACACCACGTCGAACTGGCGCGGCGGGACACAAATGAGGGGCACAGCACACTTTACTCACTTTTGGTCGAGGGGTTTCGGGAGTTGGAATCTGGGAAGCTTGGAGATGGATGACGAGTATCACGAGGGTATAACGAGGGTGGATAGAACGAAGGAAGATCAGGTTCACGAGAAGGACGGATGTTGCGAGGTCAATGTTGCTGCGCTGAGCGAATATTCGAGACTGAATTTTAGTTGGAAAACAGGTGACAAAAACGGAATGGAATGGGTGAAGGTAGGAAATACATTTTGGGAGGAATTCGAACTACTTATACCAGAGAGTATCAATGATAACCAAGGATATTATCCTGCTTTTTAACAACATTTTGAATGTGTACAAATACTTGTAGACAAATTACTGGATTATACCTGATTAGATATGAGGCGGACAAGAAGTGCCTTTGAATTTTATTCCATTTTAGGCGCTACTTACATCAAAACTTGGTTAATAGACGCCTTGAAATTAATAGACGCATCCTACCATATCATCATCATCATCATCATACCATATCCGCTCTCTATGTGGAGCATATGGAATCCACATACATACACCTGTTTTGGCGGGAAATCACGTTTACGATATTTTAAAAATTAATTACGGACATACCTTATAGTGATAACAAAATCCAAAAAATAAAAATCCGTACCAAAGATTAGCTAAGTGGATTAAAAAGCTGACATGTAATTGAAGGACCCAGGTTCAAATCCATTTTTTTTTCAAGTGATTTACTGAATGCACATTGTAATTATGATTATTTTCTATCTATTTTTTAATTTAAAAAAAAAATTGAATTTACCTAGTAATTGCGTATCATTTCACTGTTGTACATAAAAAAATATAAAAATTATTAGATATTATTGATATCTCAACAGAGACAGAGAAGCTCTGGAAACGAATGTGGGTTATCTAGGCGTGGGGAATGGGGAATGTTGTAATTACGTCAAGTGGCCACTTAACCCAGCCAATGACAGGTCATAAGCCCTGTAAACGCCTAGATAACCCACATTCGTTTCCAGAGCTTCTCTGTCTCTGTTGAGATATCAATAATATCTGATATCAGCCCAGCATGGGTATAATCCAGTAATTTGTCTACAAGTATTTGTATTCATTCAAAATTTTGTTTATAAAAATTATTGATCACAGAATCAGCATCATCCGGATTCTCGTTTAAATACATAAATATAACTTTGAAATATTGCTCTTTTTCGTTTTAATTCATTGCCCTTTTTAGCATTTGATTCAACGCAAATAAAAAACAAATTTGAAAATATGTTTTGTCCTTCAGATGAAGACTGAAATGCTAGAAGTTTGTATTGTATTGCTTCAGTTTTTATTGTGATTCAAAGTTTGCGAAAACAATTGTTATGATTATTATCGCGGGCCAGATAGCGAGAGACAATAGGCGAGTTGAACAATAAACATTAATTGAAAAAGTTTGTCGGATTACAGTGCCTAGGTACTACGTACTACATAGGTAATAGATACGAAGATAATATAAAATAAAGAGTAGGGAGAGGGCTAATCGACTGAGATGTAATCTCCAAGGAACCTGACGAGAATAAGGATGTAACGAAGGCATTCGCGGATGCTTTTACAATCGAATTCACGGACACTTTCATTTTCTTAACAACATTTTGAATATGTACAAATACTTGTAGACAAATTAATGGATAAGCCATTCTGGGCTAATATCCAGTATAATCCAGTAATTTGTCTTCACACATTCAAAATGTTGTTAAATAGATTTACTGGTTGAAATTTAGAGCAAATAAAAATAGAGACATCTTCAGGCGTCTTCTAGTAAGTAAATTACGATCGGATGAGCCTGAGATTGTCAAAAATGCTTAACAATCTTCTCAACAGATGTCACCAGTGAGAAAATCACTTGTAATGTGATATTACGAACGCGAGCTCAATATATGTAAGTTTTAAAATTTGTCATATATGGTTATCAGATGATGGGCGGAATGGGGAATGTTGTAATACATCAAGTGGCCACTTAACCCAGCCAATGACAGGTCATAAGCCCTGTAAACGCCTAGATAATCCACATTCGGTTCCAGAGTTTCTCTGTCTCTGTTGAGCTTTCATTATCATTTATTTCATAGACATTAAGAACATAACAAAAAATCAAAATCATTCTTAATGCAATTAAAAACAGCACGAAAATAGATAGCATAGGTATAACAAAGAGTTAAAAGTAATATGTGTATTTAAAAGTTAGATAGTCCCTTCCTGAGGGATGACCCTGGGTCGTGAAATATCTCGTCAACATCCGAGGTGATTAGAGCATACCCCACCATGTGACTCGCGGCCGCTTCCCATACAAACGTATTCCTCGATTTTCTCCCTGGAATTTAACATTAGAGCAATGATTTTTTCACACATTTAAGATATCAACCAGATGCTTGTTTGCATGGACTCATTTTTTTGACATTTTATTTGGTAAAGGAGATAAATAAATAATTTGAAAAATAAGACAATGCAAACACGCCTCTGGTCGATATCTAAAATGTGTGTAAAAATCATTGCTCTAAAATTGCGAAAAATTCTAGGCTAGAGAGAGATCCAGAAACTACGTTTATGTGTAGGAAAGGAGAAGCTCACCTGCCTCGTCCTACGTACTAGCTAATCATCACATAATTTCTCAAAAGGGTAGGCAGAGAGGATAGAACGCTACACTACTCCTTTCACACTTCATCTTACCATTACACACCGTGTAACTAAACTCAATGTCATCATCATCTCCGGCGCTACAACCCGTTGAGGGTCCTGGCCGCCTCCAAGAAACTTCTCCACTCGCGTCTGTCTCCGGCCACTTCCCTCCAATTGCTAATGCCCAAGGATGCAGTGTTCTTTTCCACGCAGTCCCAACCACCTTAATTTAGGTCTCCCGATACTCCTTCGACCCATTGGTTTATGAATCAGGAGCCTCTTAGGTGGTCGGATGTCCTCCATCCTTGTGACATGGCCTGCCCAGCGGAGTCTTCCTATCTTTATATGTCTTGTGATGGGAGGTTCCTCGTACAGGTCATACAACTCCTGGTTGTATCTGGAGCGCCATTCCCCATTTTCTTGAACAGCTCCGTATATTCGTCGTAGAATCTTCCTCTCGAAAATGTCCAAGATCCTTTCACTGTTTTTTGTTAAGGCCCAACACTCTGAGCCGTATGTTAGTACTGGCCTAATTAGGGTTTTGTACAGTGTGGACTTGGTCTTTCTCGAGAGGAGTCTAGACTTGAAGTGTCTCTGGAGACCAAAATAACATTTATTGGCCAGAGTCATTCTTCTGTCTATTTCCTGACTGATGTCGTTTTGAGCCGTTACAAGAGTTCCAAGGTAAACAAACTCCTTCACTGTTTCAAATGTATAGTTCTCAATCCTTAACGATGTGGTTGTAGTAGGATTAACAAGTGCCGGCATATACTTAGTTTTGGCTTCATTTATTTGAAGGCCCATATCTTTGGCCGCTTGCTCTATAGCGAGGAATGCTTGTTTTAAGGCCAGCTCTGATCTTGCCACAATGTCTATGTCATCTGCATATCCTAGGAGTT
>JAGVSP010005525.1:0-40167 GCA_022494985.1 Micrasema minimum
ATTCCGCTTATTAGTGAATATCCACACCAGGTAACATTTTTGATTTTGTATATATGCTACGATTTAAGAATCAAGAATCACACGAATCAAGAATGTCAAATGTATCTACATAGAGAATGCCGAATTTACCAATAATGTCGAATGTACCTATAATGTCGAATGTCCTTAGAATGTCGAGTGTACCTATAATGTCGAATCTATCTAGAATGTCGAATGTACCTAGAATGACGAATGTACCTATAATGTCGAATGTACGTATAATGTCGAATCTACCTAGAATGTCGAATGAACCTATAATTTCGAATCTACCTATAATGTCGAATGTACCTTTAATGTCGAATGTACCTATAATGTCGAATGTAACTATAATGTCGAATGTACCTAGAATGTCGAGTGTACCTATAATGTCGAATCTACCTATAATGTCGAATGCACTTAGAATGTCGAATGTACCTATAATGTCAAATGTACGTATAATGTCGAATCTACCTAGAATGTCGAATGTACCTATAATTTCGAATCTACCTAGAATATCGAATGTACCTAGAATGGCGAATGTACCTAGAATGACGAGTGTTTCAACGTCGAATGCACCTAGAATACCGAATGTACCTAGAATGTCGAACGTCACCTGTCCGCTGTCGCCTGTCCCAATATTGCAAGTGGGCCTGGCGGGCTGGCGAGGAGGGGGAGGAGGGGGAGGTGGGTGGGGCAGCAGCTCGGACACTCGGGAGGAACAACAGTAACAACACTATTGGACGGTTAGCACGATGTCTTTACCTGACATTACTGTTATTTTTCATCATATTTTAAATCGAAAATACATAATAAGTAAATAATATAAAAGCATACAGGTAGGTACATCACAACATACTATTATTAATTTATTAAGATGCAGTCTCAAATAAAGATACATGGTGTTACAAAACTTGATGTACAAGCGGGAAACCAGTGAATCTACATAATATTTAGAGTCGATTTTGTAGAATATTTTTTTTTGATTCGACCCATAGTTTTTCGAGAAAATTGTTTTTTTAAGACAGTTTCAAAAGTCAAGTCACACATTCGACTCCAAATTTGATAAAGATTCACCAGATTTCGGGTTGTACTACGAGTATTGTTACTCCATGTATTATGTGATACCTTGGGCTGGCGCTGAAAGACTTGCATCATCAAATCATCTTGCTAGACGTAGTATTGACATATTTGTGTCTTGTGAATTAGAAGTAGACGTAGTATTGACATATTTGTGTCTTGTGAGAGCTGGCCTTAACACTTGGTGTACTAATCCAGTACCCTATGCCTCATTAGGTGCGGATAAGGAACGTGATGATGATGATGATGTCTTCTTAAAGCTAGCCTAATGCTCTTTATTCACCTTCCTTGGCGTTAAATAAAATTGTATGGACACCTATTAATTTTAATATTCAATGGCAAAAAAGAAATCGAAAATGTTTAAGAATAAACTAATTATTAAGTTCACCAACTATTTTTATTTTATTTGAAATACAAACAGATGAACAGGTTATACGTAACAATATTTTTTTTAAAAGGTAATTAACAATATAACAGGCCTGCCATCCAATTATACACATCCAATAAAAATTATTATAACTTCGTTATTTTCATTATGAAATTGATTGAAAAATTGATTTTACGGAGAACTTTCTAAGTTTTTTTCACTGTGACTCACCAAAAAAAGTTAGGTTAAAATCTGGGCTAAATTCAAATAATAGTTACTTTAATGTCAAAATTGCTTGTAAAAGGATCTTTTATTTGAATTAAGCCTTGATTTTAACTTCAACTTTTCTTATAAAACAAAACAAAAAGAACTTTCAGTATTTGGTGTTATGCTTATTGCTTGTACTAAGGAGTATAAGAAATTTTCCGACACCTGCGACGCCGCCCGCCGCCGCGCCGCGTGGACAGTGCAACGTGCGGTGGGTGTTTCTGTGAAATAGTCATCATTCCTATTAAACTATTCCAACATGACAGAGGACCGACACTAGTGGATACCGATGGAGGGGGGAACCAGGGACCGCATTTTCTGTACACGTGGCTCAAGTGATTCACACCAAACTTAAAGGCGAGTGACTAACCTCTTAAGAGGAAGTGAACTGAAGAAGATACTGTTTTAACGTAGACCCAATTCTTGAACTGTCTCCAAATTATAATCTAATTAATTAGTAGGTAGCTCTATTGTACATTTGTCTTAGTACAATTATGAAATAAAAGCAAGCTTTTTAAACTACTCGTAAGTTATGAGTCAACCAATTTCAGAATTACCAAAGCACAGATCATCTAATATGACTAATAGGATAATCGCTAAAGATATTGATCGATTACCGTTGTATTAAACACGTCACAGGTGCGATACGAATAGATGTTGGTATTTTGATGATTTGTGCCTAAGACTGTATAAGAATATATTTCTTCTTCTTCTTCCTCAGCCATTTTCATTCCAGTGTTGGACATAGGCCTCTCCTTTTTATCTCCTCCAAGCATCTCTATCCCTGATCATTCGCTGTCACATTACTCCTGTTACTTCTTTTGTCATAATCTAAAAATTAAACTACTGTAAAATTATTTCTAAAATAAATTTTAAAAAAATCAAAATACTACACTATATTATAGTCTAGTAGGTATTTTGTATTATTGATAATATTATCTTTTCATAACTGTGTAAAACTACAAAACGAGTTTTACAAACATTGAATTAATAATGTCTTAGTACGTTTCAGTTATTTTTGAACCTACAGAAAAACTCTTAATTGGTTCTATGTTGGTTCAATTGGGTTTTTATTAATTTGGTACCATCGATTTTCCCATGTCGGTCGGGGCACTTTGAAAATTCCCTGAAAAGGTGAAACCTCTGTGACTATAAAATAGCAATATAAAAAATAAACTAAAATCTTTCGAAACTCTCATTAACTCTATATGATATGACATACCTACCTAGACTAAAAATAATATTTTACGGTTTTAGCGTAGAATGTAGAATGCTATATAACATGTCATAATATAAATACAAACAAGTATTACGTGGCGTATCATTTTGTAAGTCAGTCGGCTATTAAACCATTACGTCGTTTACACGCGTTTAATTTTAATACGATATGCGATAGTTTAATGACTAATGGCTAATAGTACGCTCTCGTTACTGGCACACCCTTGATAAGTAGTTCCTACTACATAAGCAAAATAGTGATAGACATAGAAATAATATGCGTAGAAATAAATAGTAAGAATTTACAAGTTAATCGATTGTTTTTCTTTACTCATGTTTTTTTATACGATTTTTAGTCGATACAAACGCGTATTAGGTCAATATCTAGAATGTGTGGAAAAATCATTTCTAACTAACTAACTAACTAATCATCACGCCATTTCCCCGAAGGGGTAGGCAGAGAGAGGATAGAACGCCACACCACTCTGTCCTGGAATGCTTCTCTTGCTTCCTCCACATTCATACATCTTTCCCATGCACGCACGTCGATTATTCCGACTTCTTACGTGCCCACTTTCAAGCACTTGTTTTACTTGATCATGCCATGTCTTTCTCGGCCTTCCTCGACTTCTACATCCAGGCACAGTCGCATCATATACTTTTTTAGCCGTTCTTTCATCATCCATTCGCTCTACATGACCGAACCTCTAACCATTTCTCTAATGGTCAATTCCAGGGAGAAAATCGAGGAATACATTTGTATGGGAAAGCGGCCGCGAGTCACGTGGTAGAGCATGCTCTTAAGTATTTACAAAAAATATGTCCATAATTTCATCATTACATGAACAAAGTATTGGCTTAGTTGGCTGATTAGGATAAACTAGTAGGAAATTGCTGGGAACGGAAGATTCAGGAACGTACAAGGTGGAATAACATCATCAAGGCGAACCGGGTTGTGGTCTAGTGGTAGATTCGGGGACTCCGGATTAGAATCTCTAGGTTTGAATCCCACAACGGCACAACAACTTGATTCCTGCTTTCTGGCACAGTTATTTTCGATTATTTTTCAAGCAGCCACAAAATTTTAATATTTTAGTGGAAGTACTCAAATTACTGTTTCTTTTTTTTTTAAAATATTGTAGGGTTATTTTGGCATCAGAAGTAAAAATTAAGTCTGATGCTAGTACCAAAACATATCTATCTAAAAGCATTATTTGTGAAATTTTTTTCGTAATTTTTTTTTATGAGCCAAAATTCTAGAACTTTCGTCGCAAAATTTTAACAGAAAATTCATTAATCGATAGGATTTTATGTTTGGGAAACTAAATTTTATGCAGGCAGCTCACTCGTTAAAATCTTATTAGGGCCACGGGAAAGAAACGTCTTGAATTATTCTTCACTGATTTACGTTTAGGGGTAGCTGCAAAGCAACCTGTATACATATATTAAAACCGTATTTAGTAATTTTGGATTTTGGCTCCAAATATTAATAACATTATTTTTAATATTTACATAAACACGTAAATAATCATGTTAGTTGAAAGAGGTAGCTTTTTAGCGATAAACTTGCTAATATTTTATGCTTTGTACAGGAAGTAAAGATGAAGAAGCTTTTTACAAGCTCGAATGTGGATATTTGAGCGTTTACAGGGCTTGTGACCTGCCATTGGCTGGGTTAAGTGGCCATTTAATGTAGTTGTTAGCCTGTAATGATACGTGATAAAACGTTAGACTGATCATCTTGCCTTCATGTAACAAGTAACAAATGATCAAGATTCACTGCACTTGGTGTACCAATGCAGTGCCCAATGCACCACTGGGTGCGGATAAGGGAGAGTTAGTATTAGTAGTAGTTTACATCCGATAATTTAGAATGCTATTATTTAATGGTCGACAAAAGAGATCGTGAAAATAGTAAAGGAAATGAGAATTTACTATTCAATATGACAAATGTTCTACGGTAAAAGAACTGTTTACATATCGATTTATTCGTGAGTATTTTTTCCGAGATGATTATAAGTTTAGAGTCCATAATGTTTATAAACGCGAAATTAATCATTCCTAAATTCAATAATTACTATGGCGAAAGATCATCATCCAGTTGCGATCCCCATAATCTTCAATTCTCTACCTAGGGAGATAGTCAGCATTGATAAGATAGCATTGTTAAAAAGGACCACCAGAGAGCATCTATTTAATCAAATAGTAAATAAGTGATACTTTTGAATATTCACCTCTCATTGCCTATGTACCCATATAATATTATGTATGTTTTACCATATGTGTTTTTCGGATAGCTAACATCTAACTTTGGTTTTATACTATATTTTTTTAGTTATTATTAAGAAATCCACTGATAACCATATTATTGTTAGTGGAATCTTTTTATTGTTTTGTATCTTAAAAATGTATGTAAAAATAAACGCCATTTTGTGGCATCGAACTTGAACTTGTATAATTTTCATACAACTTATTAAGCAAAGTTGAAAACGTTATAATTTCCTTTTTTTCTAGCTAGATGCGGTTTTTAAGATTTCATTAAACTGGAAATTTGGTATTTTTTCGATTTACCACAAAAAACTGGGGGCCGCAGAGTTTTTTTTTCCACCAATTAAAGTTCTTGTCGGAATGCGAAAATTTAGTATGGAGAAAAAATTAGTGAGATCTGATGTTTTAGCGAGTATTTTGCATAAAAAAACGTTTTTGGTGAGAAAAAAAAAAACAATATAGCGTGATACTGAGCCACCGCATAAACCTATCGTGAAAAAACTCAGAATGGGGGTGTAAATAAATTTTAAAAATTTAAATCAAAGTACAGCTGTCAAAAAAAAATTGTATGAGAAAAAAATATTCCTTTATTTATGAACATTTCAGTCTGAAAATGACAGTTTGACGTAACACTACGTTTTTATAGTAATCTAGCAGCAACGCTGCGACGGTTTGCCATGGGAACATAGAATTGTTTACGGCACCAAGTTTTTTGTTTGGGCAGTGGCCGCTTATCTTTGTTCTATATTCTCTGGTTTTTACGTACGATTTCTTCCAGTATTGTTTTTATGTATATCTATATCTCGGCACGCGACACGCGAGATGGGGATAGTTGTGATTTGTGATAGCACACTCGCGCGCGGTAAATTATATCTCGTAGATTGGGTCAGCTATAACTGGGAGAGCGGTGATTGTGGTAGGTCGAGATGAAAAAAAAACATTTGGCCATATGCCCTTGTCACTTCCCCGTATAGAAATATTGTGACTCGGATTGGGAGCGCTATTCTTAGACATAGATATCACTGCATAACATTTTAGCACGTTTTCACACGGCACCGGCTCCGGAAGTCTATTTGTACAGGACGTATTACTTTAAATGCATTGGGTATTTTGAAAATTATGATAAAAATAATTGCTGATACTAATGACTAATTAAATTATATTTATTCATGAATTTTGAGATATTAACTATCATAAAGTATCATTAAGCGGCCTTGAGGTGATTTCACACAAAAATGGCACTTAATAATTTATCCTAATAATAATAATAATAATCTCCCACTATTTTTTCAATTTTTCAATTGATTTTGCTTATATTCTTGACAAGTAAATTTAATTAATCAAAAATACACCGTGTAACAAAACTCGATGTACAAGCGGGAAACCAGTGAATCTACATCATATTTGGAGTCGATTTTGAATGAGAATTTTTTTTTATTTGACCCATACTTTTTGAGAAAACTGATCAAGAAGTTGTTTTATTTTTCGATATATTTTTTTGCCAATTGTTATCATATATCCTTTATTTAGTATTACTGTTCATAAAAACCGCATTTTAATAAGAATTCGTGCAATTTTAATAAATCGGCGGTACTTATGAAAGCTTTAATGAGAAGAAGAAAAAAAAATTTTTGAGCGTAAGTCAACAACACGTACTTTTACATCAATAACAGCTGTTCCGAGTTGCTTATTTGATTCCGATAGGCAAATTAATGTCGTCCGCGCTTTGGTCCGCGCACCACTATATAAATGAAATCCCCCGCCCCCTCAGCAGCTCCCACTCTATAAATCACAGAGTTGTATATTAGAAAAACTATTGAAGGGGAAAGTCACTTCCCTAGTAAGCGACGCTCCGACGCACGACAAAATATTAAACTAGCGGCTCCGACCGAAAAAACAGTAACCTGTAATCTCGGACGGTGCAGTCGGTAACGGCAAACTGTAACCTCTTTTAATAATAGTGTTGTTTTGCAATTATCCCTACATAGAAACATCGACCAAATTTATATTTATTAGGTACATGCCTACATACGCAATAAATCGGCTGTGGTAAAATAATCTTTGGGAAAATATTGATTCTTTATTCTTTATTCTACAAATTAATATTGGTAAACATACAATATAAATATATATTTTTACGCGTGCACTTTTATAACATAATATATTTATACTTTAACAATTGAAATCTCCACAGAGACGAGAAGTTTTGAAGGGAATATGGATATCTAGGCGTGTACAGGGCTTATGGCATGTTGGCTGGGGTAAGTGGCCATATGATGTATTACAACATTCCTCATTAGACTTTACCCCTTTAATCGTTTCTCTAATACATTATAATAAAATGTACACTATAATATCATGTCAATACACAGAGTATATTATACAATATATATTATTTAGCTGTATATTATAATAACTATCTATTTTATATATCAATTATGTAGCTCTGAGAATTATCGTCTCAACGCCAATGTGACGAGACAAACCATATAAAATATTATATTATGCTTGCAATACACTTAGGCGCCACTACGCTAAAATCAGTGGAGGAGGTAAATTTCTGAAAAGTACATCCATCTGTGAGTACATCCTTCAAAAATATCCACATAATAAAAAGAAATGGCTAATCCTTTGCCATGCTGGCCTATTTTACATGGCATCATGGATCTACCCCCCTCCGTCGATATTGGCGTGATGGCGCTCAAGTTAATTGCAGTCTTAAAACTTAAAAATGAACTTCATCTTTGGTTAAAAGTGTACTATGTGTACCAGGCCCCGTCAAACTCACCGCCATCTTGGATTCCTGCACTGCACGCTTTCGAGAGAGACAATATACGTTAGTGCGAGGAGAGAGATGAGAGTAATGTAGTACGAAGTATGCTAGAGTTACGGTAGAGTGAAAACGAAAATGAATTATAGTAGTATGAGAAGGATAACACATTAAAGGTTGTCGTAACTGTCGCGGAAATCATAACAAACACTTGCTTACTTCATGTCTATTATCTTTGCTTCATAACAAGTGTAAGCTTTTCAGTTTTTACAATAATGGCCAAAATCTAAATTTGGCGTTGTGTTTCCGAATGTAATAATGAATCGTCGCCGAGGCTTTCTTTTGAAAGAGTGCATTTGTCGCGAATGGTTTGGCTGGCGGATTGGAAGATTTGATCTTTTGGAAAGTGATTGCAAAACGCCTTTTTGACACTCTTACGGATTATTACTCCCAACTACGGATTATCTGAAAATATTTCATCAGTCAGTGTTTTGTAAGTGTATTTCATTTAAGTTGGTTTATTTAATTTAAGTTTTATTATTGTGTATTTCATGTTAGTTGGTCTCCAGATGATTTTGTTATACTGTACACGTATATAATGTATTCAAATCAGACTAAAATATATATATTTGAAGTAAATATTTTTTTTATCAGACTCAGACAATAGTTTCATTTTTCAACCTTAATGAAAAATGTTAAAAATGAAACAACGTGAGAAAATGGCGATATTTATGCTTAATTACACCCGTACTGCTTAAATATAATTGAAATATTTGCACCGAAATATTTAAAAGCCATTTTTCAGGTTATTTCAATTTTGACATTTCTATTCCCAACTTTCATCTTTGCTATGTGAGCATGTATTTGTGCATTGTGCCTATGTAGTGGTGTGAAAGGTATACTTTTTTTTCACTTTATGGCTACTATATTTCCTCGCAACTTTTGGGTAAGATTTTAATAGCGTCATGTATTGATAAAGTCGTTTCCCGCCAGAGATAAAGACGGATAATCATTTTCTATAGGGAAGAATCGGAGTTGTTCATCTATAAGTATATAATCTGTGATGTGTACTATATTATCTGTGGTTAAAAGTTAAAAGTCAAGTTTGAAAAGCGAACGAAAAACAAAACGTGTACTAAACGAGGAAAAATAATCTAATCTGTGAATAATCTGTTTTGAATCTGTGCGGGAAACTTGCAGGGAGCGTGCGGAGAACTGAGCGAAAACTCAGGTATGTTTATTATTATCTTTGCTTCAGTTTTTCTTCTCGTATAGTTACTAAAGAAAAAATCGAAGACCGCTTTTTATTCGTTTTTTCTTTTGTATTGTATGGCATTTACTGTATCGGTTCTTGGATTATTGTGTTGGAGCTGCCATGAATTTTTTCAAGACCGTGTTAGATACAAAAAATTGCGTGCAACATTTCTTTTGGAACCATAAAAATATATGAATCATGCCAAAAACGAACTCGTAAATAGTTTCTGTTAACGTTGTAAGTATTACCTAATATTATATTATTATGAATATAAAAAAACCTATACAAGCATGTACCGGCGCTATAAAAAAGTTTTGTTGTAGTTTAATTTTGCGTGATCAATTTCAGCAGAACATCTGATGGAAATCCAAGTAAGTTTTGACGGAATCTGATGGAATTCACGATAGATTTTAACTAGGCTGGGGCCCTTGGCACATAAGAATTTGGGGCCCTTTTGGAAAGTAAAAAAAGCGAATTATAATAACAATTTTTTTACTAATAAGTATAAGTATGACCATTTATTATAGGTAATCCAATACAGTATGATATAATATGTCATTAATGATATTGGAATGCTGCTGGTTTTTTGGTTACGATTACGATAACGGTTTCTTTCGGGATTTCTGTTGAGAAAAATCTTTTATTATATCCTTAAAGTCAATTTTTTGAAGGATATCACTTTCTATGCACATAATTGACAAATTACTCAGTCGTTCTTGTAACATTGTTGTTCGCAATTCATTTTTTATTCTCTTAAGGTGCGAAAATGACCGCTCTCCACTACAGCAAAATTATTTGCATTTTTTGGTCAACTCATCAGATTCGATTGTTAACAGACAAAGAAAACTAAATTGACTATTAATTTCTTGGTATGCTGCCGAACGTTTTTTTAAATGCGTATTTAATGTGTCAATTATGGGAATGAAAGTATCTACACGAAACTTTTCCTTGCCTCTCAACTGTGCAGTCTCTGATGATCCTTCAAAAAAAGTGATGCGTGTGCTGCAATTTTTTTTTCTTTCAAATGTATCTTTGTAGTCAGCATATGGATTTTTTTCTTTAGCAGCCGTTCATACTGATCAAAATAATGGCGTGCGTTACTGACATAACTGATTAGAGATTCGTAAAGTTTCGTTACAACGTCCATGGTCATAGTGCAATTCTGTAAACTTAGACTTGTTTTATTCATAACTCCCAAAAGATCATTCCATATTTCCGTTAGAAGAGCAGTCTCGAATTGCCAATTTTTTTTGCTAGGCTTTGGGCTTCCTTTCTAGTGTCTCCTGGTTGATTGATGTCACTGCGATTGAAGACAATGCTTCAGTAATATTTAAATTACCATTTTGCAAAGCATTAATAGCATTAGCGCGTGCAGACCATCTAGTTTCCGAAAGAGACTTCAGGACTCTATTTGCACCTAAATGATCTGTGAAAATTTTCCATCATTTTGTCGAAGCCGAGAAAAAATTGAACAATTTTTGTACAAGTTGAAAAACTGTTACTGCTTCAGTAACACACTCAACAGTCTGAACACCCACTAAATTTATCATCGCCAGATAGTGTACTTAGTAAATTAGGTAGGACGCGTTCGGAAATATTTTTAATTAGTACAGTTTGTAGGAATAGGCGCAGTCATCGATATAATGACGTAGTGAAAAAAGTGTAATGTGCCCAACAAAAATGTTCTGAGAATAAATGTGTGAGAGAAATTGTCGGTCCTTCGGGGCCCCCCTGAGATTGGGGGCCCTGGGCACGGGCCCCGTGTGCCCTCATGGTAAAGACGGTACTGAACCCAACACCTCCCACTGTCCCTTCCCAGTACAGAGTTGAAAGTTGAGGTCATCATTATCAAATCCTTACATGCATTCGAAGCATAAGGACTCATTACGGCCTATTGTTCTCATTTTACTAAATAAAAATGCACATGTTTTTTATATTCAAAAGATAATAATATAATTATGTAATACTTACAACATTGACAGAAACTATTTACTAGTTTATTTTTGGCATGATTCTCACAGTTTTATGGTTCCAATAAAAATGAAGCACGCAATTCTTTGTATCTGTCTTGAAAAATTCATGGCAGCTCCCAACACATCTGCGAACGTAAACAGCACTTATTATTTGTAAAGAGTAATAAAGAATTTTACTGTTTCAATAGGTAGTTCAAGTTTTTTATAGTTTAATTTACGTGATCAATTTGACCTTCGAAGTCTAACAGTGATTTTGAAATTTATAAGTCACTAATCTAATTCCAAGCGTTTATTTTACTTTTGACACATGGGCGCCTATAAAGTTCCGTAATTATTGACAGGCAACCATTGACCGAAAACTGCAATACTTCCATGTTTTTTCTTTACGATAGTGAAGCGACATGTTCTTTAGGTCCGGTATTTATCAATATCGATGTTTATTGAGCCTACTTATGCTACAAAGATTGTTCAAGTTGATTTTTTCCATGAAAAAAAAATATAAAATGTGATTTAAATTAAAACCTATTTGTTTTTTTTTTCTTTGTTTGTCGCGACACAAAATTTCTCAATTTACATTACGACAATAAAATAGTCCTATGCATATTTGGGTTTTCTGTAGCTCCTGCACCCGATGACATACTCCAATTAAGGAGTTTATCGGGAATTTAAAGTTATGTATATTTTTTGTAATATTTTTTATTGAACAAAGACTGTTAAAAAAAAAAAGTTTTACGACAGCGCTTTCGTAATATAAACTCTGCTTTAAACGTCTGGGTATGTTTATAAACTACAAAATGTTGAGCAAAAATAAAATATAAATGTGTTAAATTGATTAAAATTTCTTCATAAATAAAGTCGATTTTTATGAGAAATCGATTCGGTAACGCATCCCTAATCGATACATAATCGAGCTGTCAAAAGTAAAATAAACGCTTGGAAATACTGTAATTCAAACCAACTTCTTTTATTTGATTTATATTTTTTATTGACATTACTTGGTGGAATTCCATGATTAAATTTTTTCAACTTCTTTTAGTTATTATGGATAAACCATCAAAATGGTACTTACTAAGGATGGGCTCGAAGCCCACAAGCACTCCCTCCCTCACAACTGGCAACTGTTCCATTGGGCGCGATATCAACGCTGCCATAGTATGTACCAGCGTAATTGTATCCAAGAAACATGCCGTGCTAGTAACGGGGGAGGACACTCCCGTTTATATAAAAGATTATTTTGTGAGTATATTTGCTACGTATTTTATTTTTCATTTGGAAAAAAATATTAACCCATAAACTTTGTACATAATGCTATGTTTTTTTTATCCAGACCACTAACGGGACATTCATCAATGGAGACAGGGCACATCCGGGAAGATTTTGTCTTCTCTTGAAGAATGACATTGTTTCGTTTGGAAAGCCTCACAATATGATAGAGAACCTTGACACGGAATACTGTTTCAAATTACTTTCTGAATACACTGATCACACTGATTCCACTTTGACAAATGAAGATTTGGTCAAGAAAAAATATGAATTGGAGCGTTTAATTGAACTGGAACTGGATGAGATAGATTGTATTTGTTTGCATAATATGCAAAGACATGATACGAAAGTCCAAATGCCGAGTCTTCCTGCTTTGTCCACAGATTTGATTCCACAATCTGATAAAAATCCAGTTTCACCTTTTGTAGCAAGTGCACCTATTCAATGCCAACGTGAAAAGTCGACCTTTGCAGTTGAATGAACCTTTCCAAGGAAGTGTCACTCCAAGACCGAGTGTGTCTTGTGTCCGTCTCCTCCACAGCCCGCAAGCCCAGAATCTTCCAAGTCAACTTTGCTTTGTAGTTCTGACAAAGGGAGACATGATTCTATAAAACGTAAGTCTATCTGTGTAAATGTACTATTTGTTAATTACGTAAGGCTGCATATCCTACTATAGAAAGGAGAACACAAATAGAACTTAATATGACAAGAATGTGTATGTTCACTTAGAAATATTATTTCAGCTCCCACCAGTAAAGATGTCTCGGGTAATACGAAGGTCAGTAAAAGATCACGATCTGCGTCCACATCATCTGCTCAAGGTGGGTAAATTATCGCTAACGAAAAGCCTTATTTTCTACATGTTTGTCTATGTCATTGCCTGTTCCTAGAAACAGCTAAAATTGTCTGTAGATATTGTGTAACCTTATATTTTTGATAATTTTTGTAAAATAATACGGCTTACTTTACCCAATTTTTAAAGCTTTTAATAGACTTTTTAAAAATTATTTGATTTGATTTGACGATAATCGGAACATAATAAAGACATAAATTAATTAAAAAGGCCATCACTTGTGCTTGATATGAAATTAGGGGAAAATAATGAAGGTATATGAAATACTATGACAACAGTAATAAACATTATATACTTAATTTTTCATATATTAACATTACAATTTCTAAACTTTAATTTTATATTATAATTTTAAATATAATTGTAGTTTATTAATAATGAATTAAGTCATCATAAATGCTTGTAAAGTAATTGCATATTATTTTAAAATTATATAACAATGTGTAACGACTTATGTTGTTTCAGTTGACAAACATAAAAATAAACACCGCGAAATAATTATAATTGATCCTTTGCCATCTAAGAAGCGAATTCTCCACAAACTTTCCAAAAAAGATTTTGTAAAAAAAAATGTAAAATCTCCCGTCGATAAAGCTCCTTCCGGATCAAAAGAATCAGTTAAGGGAATTACTATAAAACTGAGACAACGCTCAAAATCTATGTATGCTGTTGTTCAAGACTTCGACCCTGTTCCGTCTCCTCCGGAGCCGACTGTAAAAAGCAAAGGAAAGAGGAGTGGTCAACCGACTGACTCTGTAGAAATGAAGAAACCTAAACACTCAAGTGCAGAGGAACAAGACAAATCAACTACAAATGGTATGACAACTAGGAATAGAGGAATCCCAAAACAGCCTATTACTCGTAATTGTTGTGTAAGATTAGAAAGTTATTCTAAAAAATCCAAAAACCTGTTTTCAGAATGTGGTGAAAAAATGGCGCACTGGAATAAAGGAAAAGAGATTAAAAAAATGACAAAGAATGATGACAAACAGAATGCTAAATCTAATCATAAGAAATCATCGTCCACCAGCAAGGATGACTATGCTCCGTCAAAAACTGAAATTCCCATAGACGAACCCCCCTAAACAGTCAAAACTTAGAGGCCGATCCTATTCTACAATTGATGGAACTTCACCACTATTGACTTCTAAGAAGTCTAAAGTAGACCCCAAGACCAACTTCTGCAAAAGAGATTGAAATAACCAAAGAGAAAAAAATATATCAAAACTTAGAGGCCGATCCTATTCTACAATTGATGGAACTTCACCACTATTGACTTCTAAGAAGTCTAAAGTAGACCCAAGACCAACTTCTGCAAAGGAGATTGAAATAACCAAAGAGAAAAAAATATCAAAACTTAGAGGCCGATCCTATTCTACAATTGATGGCACTTCACCAGTATTGACTTCTAAGAAGTCTAAATTAGACCCAAGACCAACTTCTGAAAAGGAAATTGAAATACCTAAAGACAGTAAAATATCAAAAATTAGAGGCCGATCCTATTCTACAATTGATGGCACTTCACCACTATTGACTTCTAAGAAGTCTAAAGTAGACCCAAGACCAACTTCTGCAAAGGAGATTGAAATAACCAAAGAGAAAAAAATATCAAAACTTAGTGGCCGATCCTATTCTACAATTGATGGCACTTCACCAGTATTGACTTCTAAGAAGTCTAAATTAGACCCAAGACCAACTTCTGAAAAGGAAATCGAATTACCTAAAGACAGTAAAATATCAAAACTTAGAGGCCGATCCTATTCAACAATTGAAGACACAATATCAGCGTTGACCACCAGATTGTTTGAAAATAATCTTCCCAATGTCGGCCCCAAACAACCAATTCCTGAACCTTTAAAAATTATCAATAGTTCCCCTCCAATTGGATCTAATAAGCCTAATTTAGATCCTAGATCAAGACCTAAAACTGCCACACCTAAATCAACAGGGATTGAGCTACCAACTAAAGGACATAAAAAACACTCCAGATATGGCTCAACCTGGTACACGGGGAACTCTGGATACAATTAGAAAGTCTCTAGATCCAAGAACAAGATCTCAGACAGCCAAAACAGCTAAATCAATTTCTAAAATTTGATAGTAATTTGCCCTTCCTGGTTGAAAGGCCTAAACTAAGATACCGTTCACATTCGATAATTGGTGATACAATATCTGCGCAGGCCGCAAAATTGTTTACTGAAAGTAATGTACCTTCAACATCCAAATCTTCAAATGCTATTGAGCGTTCACGGTCCATAATTGGTTATTTTGATGGTCATTCAAATGTTATTCCTCGGAGCAAGTCAATTGTAGGAAATTTTTTCAAGCTGTAAAAGTCCTACCCCTTATCCTCGGTGTAGAATCCCGCTCGAGCCTTCATCCGTGTTTCTTCCTGAATATCATAGGGAATTCTTGTCATCTGTTGTCAGGTGGAATCCAGCGTGGTTAGATGAGTGCACTCCAGACAAAGAATTGCCACCAATATTTCATAATGCTAAGCGGGATAAGAATTTGCCTGTTATGTTGTATACATTTAAAGATTTGGATTCTTATTGTAGGTATGTCAATTACTACTTTTACTATTGGGTTCTATCCGATTTTCTATTTTTTTTATTTAAAAAATTTGATTGAAAAATAACAGTATCAAAGGAATTTTTTTTAAATTTCTACAATGTCATGAATTTTCTAGCGCGGTTTGAAATAGCGCTTTTTCAAATCGCTCGCAAAATACTCCATTTGGCGCGCATGCGGTGTGACATCACATCAATATGGGCGCTGACTTCGTAATGAATTTCCCGCCTTTTATAATGGACGGGTATGACGTCATTAGCCAATAACGGGCGTTAAAAGTCACTCGTAATTTCGTGTTTTTTTAAAACATAAATTTATAAATGAAAACAACATTTTTGATTATTGTGTTTTATATCGTTGGAATTGTAAAAATATACTTGAAATATTTATAACGTTTTCAAGAATATTCATGCTATCGGGAACAACCCTATTCTATTTCTCTAGTTGTTCTTTTCAATGAAGCATATTGTTGCTCTGTTTTACTGTGTTGATATTTTGTATTCTGTTTTTAGTACGGTCAGTAATCTGATGCTACTTGAGGTGTGGGAGTTGGCCCACAATGCTTACAGAGAAAATGGCAAAATGGAAGAGCTTAAGTTCTCTGTCTGCTTAGCCCCCCCAAAACCATTTGAAGGGACAAAAGTGACTAAGATCACTGTTAAAGGTAAATTATTTTCATTCATTTTGGTTGCATCAAACCATTAAATTATTAATACACCTAGATCTGCCTTGCAGAGTAAATTATTTAGAAAAAGTAATGACACGAAGATTTCTTTAATTCTTACCAATACACTTGCACGGGTCGACCTATCAGAGCCCTTCGACTGCTGGCAAGCATCCGCCCACACAACGCAAAAGGTATGGGCTATATATAGGGTTACAGTAACAGTATATAATACTAACCCGTTTCTTATGAGGAGCGTTCATGAATTTTACGATCCATCTAAAATGACTTTTTTTTTCTTGTGGACGCGCTGTTCGCAACTATTTAGAAAGAAAACTTTTTTGAATATTAATTATTTAAGGCTATGTAAACAAATATTAAAAAAACATTTACATGTGGAAAATTACACTATCTTTTTTGTTAATTTTACCCGTACGGTTTTTACACGGTTTCACGACACAGGAAGGCATTTTAGATTGTTTTCTGGACGTCCGATCCGGCCGGCGGTTAAAGAAATACTAAACACACGTATGGCGGAGTTGAAGTGTCATTCATTTTTTGGGTTCAGTTCATATCTAAGTGTAATAATAAATCAATGCATCAAACAGTATAAATTTGCAGAGAATGAATTTCTATTAGTACATATGTCTGCGAGAATTTGTCTAAATTTAACATGCGTTATTTTTCAGCCCTGGAGCGGAATTCATCTCCTATCCGAAATTTAACCACTGGCAATCTTCTCCTTGTCAAATTTCCCGACCTCCCCGAGTCCCAAAAGAATCAGTTTTTCGGGCTGATTGAAGATTTGGAAGTAAAAAATGTTGTGGGGGGGAAAGGTACGCCTTTTAGATTTTAGGAGCTTTCATTTAAATACATTGATGTATCTTACAGTCCATGAGACACATAATTTATTGCCAAATCCTACATTATTTATTTATTATAGATATATTATTATTGTTATTTTAGATGTATATATGGTATTCTATATATGGATAAATCCAGGCTACATGAAAGCTATTGTACCCAACTCCACAGTTCTGGTAAAATCTCTCACCCCGATAAAGAATGAAATGTCCATGATAAAGGGAATCTACAACCTGCGGTACTCGGAGCTTAAAGAATTTATTATCTCCCCGAGTCAGAAAATTTACCACAAATACAGCGGTAGTTCACCACTAAAGGTATGTTTATATTTTAACACAAACATGATGGCATCAAAAACTTGTTTTGGAGTCCAAAAAATTTATAGTATTCTAGGCTGACAGTGAATCTATTAAATATCTCTTCAACACTGCGATCAAATAGAAAAAGATAGTAAATATATAGACCTGTTAACACTAGACAAGCTATTTCAAAGATTTAAATGTCGAAATTATACATTCAATTTGTATTTTGCAGTGAAAAAAAGCTAACTATATCTATATTCCACTATCCAATACATTTTAATCATTCTGTTTCCCTCTAACAAGTTGAGATTGAGTCAAAATTGTCTCAATCTTCCTAGGACTAGGACTATCTAAACATCATTGGTTCCACCTTTATAATATTTATTTGCAAATTGTTTAGTGGAAACATGAGCTGAATCCGACCCAACTGAAGGCGGTTGCCCAGTGTATCTGCGCTATTGTTACCAACAATCCGGTCATACAGATGATTCATGGACCACCGGGAACAGGTAACCTACATATTACTCTTTACTACACTCTACTGGCTTAGCTTATAGGCAGCTTGCAGTTTGTGGAAATCTTACTCCACATAGGGAAAAAACATTAATAGGACAGGTATTCTAAATTAAATCAAAACATTTATTCATCTCAACTTTTTCCGATCATACTAAAATAGACATTTGGAAATACGTTTTTATAAGTATTTATTGGAAGTGTGGAGAAGTTTAGGGGGAAAGTTTAGTTTCAAGGGGAAATTTAAAAATTTCAAATATAAATTCTAAATTGATGAAATTAAAATTGAAAAAACTCTTTTGTTCTTCATGACCAGGTCCTATAAAAAATGTTGATTCCCATTTACTTCTTTTCTCTAATTTTGTTAATAATTAAAAGTGGAGTGCATATACATTATATTGTCCGCCTACACAAGCTTACATTATACGAAAAAATAAGTATTGCGGGCACAGACCTGTAAATTATTGTATAAAGATGCCCTAATGTTCAGGAGCAGAGTTTATAAGCATAATATGGTATTAATAATTGGGTTCTTTCCGATTTTCTATTTTTTATTTTTAAAAAATTAATTGAAAAATAACAATATCAAGGGAATTTTTTTTAAATTTTTACGATGTCATATGAATTTTCTAGCGCGGTTTGAAATAGCGCTTTTTCAAATCGCTCGCAAAATCCTCCATTTGGCGCGCATGCGGTGTGTGACGTCACATCAATGTGAGCGCTCACTTCGTAATGATTTTTCGCGCCTTTTATAATGGACGGGTATGACGTCATTAGCCAATAACGGGCGTTAAAAGTCACTTGTAATTTCGTGTTTTTAAACCAAATTTATAAATGAAAACAACATTTTTGATCATTGTGTTTTTATATCGTTGGAATTGTAAAAATATACTTATACTTATAAAAATATAAATATTTATAACATTTTCAAGGATATTCATGCTATCGGGAACAACCCTATTGGCGATTTTAAAAAATGAAAAATAAGATATGCCTATAGTTGTCATTACTAAAAGTTTCTTATTTTCATTCCAGGAAAGTCCAGGGTAATAGTGTCTATTGTTTTGGAGTACCTAGCGAGAACAAAGAGATCGCCACAGAGAGGAAAAGTGTTGATATGCGCTCAGACTAACGCTGCAGTTGATGAATTGATAAAACGTCTCCTAAAGGCTCGCACGGACACAAACAGTAAATCCATCAATTTATTCTTTCCGACTTTACAAAACTTAGAATTGAGTATTTGTCAACATAAAATACATGAGGTAGACCTAACGTAGGAGGTGCAGAGAGTTGCAGTTTGTGGAATAATTTTTATGGGTGGGAAAGATGTTAAAAATTGGACCATTACTTACATTTATTTGACTATTAATATTATATTTTTGATTTTATTTTTTTGTTGCTTGTGATATTATTATTGTTATTTACTTTCAGATTTCAAACTTGTGAGGGTTGGCAGAGCGGAGGCGATGCAGCCTCATGCCTTGGAAGTTAGTTCTGCAGTCTTGGCGAGGAACAAACATGTCAACAGTCCGGAGATATTAAATCAAGTGAGCATTTATACCTGGGCGCTGACCGCTTAGCTTTTTACTATACACGCAGTAACAAAACTCGTAGTACAACCTGAATACTGGTGAATCTACACCATATTTGGAGTCGAATTTGTAATAAATATGACTTTAATCTGAGCTTGAAAAAAAATTAATTAATGAAAGCTTTCATTAGTACCGCAGATTAAGAAAAATGTCACAAACTCTTATTAAAATGCCGTTTTTTATTTATGCATACTGTTAATTTGACTAAATAAATTATATTTGATAGCAATGAGGGAATCCACTGTTTTCTAAAGTAATTTTTTTCTATAAACTTACTATTTAACTAAACAAAAAAATATATTTGATATTTTTTTATAAGTTATTGATGAAGATACAATTTTTTAAAGTTGCACATTTCAAATACCGCGCTAAATACCACTATGTACTAACTGCGTCACTTTTGCAGGAGTGACGTCATAAAACGGGTTGTTTAAGGCCATGGTATTTCTCCAGCCAGTAACAAAACTGTCAAAAATCTATGCAAACTGACGCGGGAAGCACAGATAAAATATACCGTCGACTCAACTGTCATATTATACTGTTAACAGCTGTTCTAGGGAGACTGAATGGCGGCCATCTTTTTTGCAATAGAAGCTTGTATGCAGATTGTATTCCATATTAAAATGCCATGGAACGCGGCTACGGGGGTTTAAAAACGGAAACCGGAAACACTACACTTAGATACAAGGAGTGACGTCATTGTTTAAGATTTTGAAATGAATGCTATTTTCAACATTTTTTATTAATTTTTGCGTGCGTTTTTGGGGATATTTCATCCCACTTCAATTTTTTTAGATATACGCGTCTACACGAAAGCATTTTTAAAATTCAATTCCGGGTAGCAGTGGATTTCCTCATTTGCAAAAATTTATCAAAAAAAAAAATCTAATTCACATTCAATTTTCTCAAAAACAATTTTTTCAACAAAATTGACTCCAAATATTATGTAGATTCACTGGTTTCCCGCTTGTACATCGAGTTTTTTGTTACACCATGTATAAATAATATTACATAATGTTATTTAATTATTGATCATTTTAAATTTTAGACTTAAAAATCTTCAATTCTTAAAAGTTATCTACAGAACGTATTTTATTATTTAGCCAACATGGTCCTTCTAGATACGGTTGAACCAATTGTGTTTCAAATTCTAAGTTAAAGTTCAGCTCTTTGTTGAGTTAGAATTACAAATAAACCATCTTACACATATGACTTTCTTCATTCCAGATTAAGGTTTTACAAATGCAAATAGAAAAGTTCAGCAAAACTTGCGCGGGTAGCGGTCACAGGCCGCGTACTCTAATAACCAACTTCAGGTTTACACCCGCAAACTGGAGATGATACAGACCAACAACCAAAGCCTGAGCCATGATGAGTTTTGTATAATTGAGGGTGCAGACGTCATCGCTACCACGCTACAAGGCTGCGCATTATACAGAATGCAGTGGTAACTAACTAACTAATAATTATTCATTTAATTCATTATACCATATTGTGTTTTTTTTTTTTTTTTTAATTTCTTTAAAAAATCTTATAAAAATACATGTATTATATTCCCAGGAGTTATAAAAACTCATTTTGGGACCGGTATTATTCACATTTTTAATTACATATTGCACAATCAAAAAGACGAATAAGAAAGACGATTCAAAATTAACACATTCAATCTTAATCCTAAACATCATATCTATCATTGAAAAACATATTTAAATACAGATCTTTAAGGGCTCTACTATGTATTGCTTTATTTATTTTTATTTCATGGGGTAGATTATTATATTGGGATCGAGAAATGTTCATTAGGGATTTTTTACCGAATTTTGTGGATCGAAATTTTGGAATGTGGAGTTTTTTTGAATTACGTGTATTGTGACCATGAAGCTAGCGATCGGCCGCCAGCTCCCGCGCATCCTCCCAGGTCAAGTCCACGTCCCGCAGCTCTGACGCAAACTGCCGACGAATTGTCAACAGTGGACGACTGGGATGCCGAGAACCTGATGCCTTGTAAAATAGGCAAGCATGGTTAAGGCTCTCGGGAGGCATACGTAGTATATGGCCTAGCCAGCCGAAACGCCTTCGCCGGATGACAGTTGATACCAAGGGTTGCTGTGTCCCGTTGCCTCACCTCTGTGTTCCTTACAAAGTCAAACCACCGCACACCTAAAATTCTTCTAAGACACCTATTCTCAAAACTTGGTATTCTGCTGTCTTGGGCCCTAGTTAGGTGCCACGATTCGCAGCCATAGAGAAGAACAGAAGAACACTAACTAATAAACACTATTTTAACTATAATAATACTATTGACAAATGTTGAAATCCCAATAGTAACTAATAAACTACAGTAAAACCTCAGTTTTATTTGACGATAATCGGAACATAATAAAGACATAAATTAATTAAAAAGGCCATCACTTGTGCTTGATATGAAATTAGGGGAAAATAATGAAGGTATATGAAATACTATGACAACAGTAATAAACATTATAAGTATACTTAATTTCATATATTAACATTACAATTTCTCTATTTTATATTATAATTTTAAATATATAATTGTAGTTTATTAATAATGAATTAAGTCATCATAAATGCTTGTAAAGTAATTGCATATTATTTAAAATTATATAACAATGTGTAACGACTTATGTTGTTTCAGTTGACAAACATAAAAATAAACACCGCGAAATAATTATAATTGATCCTTTGCCATCTAAGAAGCGAATTCTCCACACAAACTTCCAAAAAAGATTTTGTAAAAAAAAATGTAAAATCTCCCGTCGATAAAGCTCCTTCCGGATCAAAAGAATCAGTTAAGGGAATTACTATAAAACTGAGACAACGCTCAAAATCTATGTATGCTGTTGTTCAAGACTTCGACCCTGTTCCGTCTCCTCCGGAGCCGACTGTAAAAAGCAAGGAAAGAGGAGTGGTCAACCGACTGACTCTGTAGAAATGAAGAAACCTAAACACTCAAGTGCAGAGGAACAAGACAAATCAACTACAAATGGTATGACAACTAGGAATAGAGGAATCCCAAAACAGCCTATTACTCGTAATTGTTGTGTAAGATTAGAAAGTTATTCTAAAAAATCCAAAAACCTGTTTTCAGAATGTGGTGAAAAAATGGCGCACTGGAATAAAGGAAAAGAGATTAAAAAAATGACAAAGAATGATGACAAACAGAATGCTAAATCTAATCATAAGAAATCATCGTCCACCAGCAAGGATGACTATGCTCCGTCAAAAACTGAAATTCCCATAGACGAACCCCCTAAACAGTCAAAACTTAGAGGCCGATCCTATTCTACAATTGATGGAACTTCACCACTATTGACTTCTAAGAAGTCTAAAGTAGACCCAAGACCAACTTCTGCAAAAGAGATTGAAATAACCAAAGAGAAAAAAATATCAAAACTTAGAGGCCGATCCTATTCTACAATTGATGGAACTTCACCACTATTGACTTCTAAGAAGTCTAAAGTAGACCCAAGACCAACTTCTGCAAAGGAGATTGAAATAACCAAAGAGAGAAAAAAATATCAAAACTTAGAGGCCGATCCTATTCTACAATTGATGGCACTTCACCAGTATTGACTTCTAAGAAGTCTAAATTAGACCCAAGACCAACTTCTGAAAAGGAAATTGAAATACCTAAAGACAGTAAAATATCAAAAATTAGAGGCCGATCCTATTCTACAATTGATGGCACTTCACCACTATTGACTTCTACGAAGTCTAAAGTAGACCCAAGACCAACTTCTGCAAAGGAGATTGAAATAACCAAAGAGAAAAAAATATCAAAACTTAGAGGCCGATCCTATTCTACAATTGATGGCACTTCACCAGTATTGACTTCTAAGAAGTCTAAATTAGACCCAAGACCAACTTCTGAAAAGGAAATCGAAATACCTAAAGACAGTAAAATATCAAAACTTAGAGGCCGATCCTATTCAACAATTGAAGACACAATATCAGCGTTGACCACCAGATTGTTTGAAAATAATCTTCCCAATGTCGGCCCCAAACAACCAATTCCTGAACCTTTAAAAATTATCAATAGTTCCCCTTCAATTGGATCTAATAAGCCTAATTTAGATCCTAGATCAAGACCTAAAACTGCCACACCTAAATCAACAGGGATTGAGCTACCAACTAAAGGACATAAAAACACTCCAGATATGGCTCAACCTGGTACACGGGGAACTCTGGATACAATTAGAAAGTCTCTAGATCCAAGAACAAGATCTCAGACAGCCAAAACAGCTAAATCAATTTCTAAAATTGATAATAATTTGCCCTTCCTGGTTGAAAGGCCCAAACTAAGATACCGTTCACATTCGATAATTGGTGATACAATATCTGCGCAGGCCGCAAAATTGTTTACTGAAAGTAATGTACCTTCAACATCCAAATCTTCAAATGCTATTGAGCGTTCACGGTCCATAATTGGTTATTTTGATGGTCATTCAAATGTTATTCCTCGGAGCAAGTCAATTGTAGGAAATTTTCAGAGCTGTAAAAGTCCTACCCCTTATCCTCGGTGTAGAATCCCGCTCGAGCCTTCATCCGTGTTTCTTCCTGAATATCATAGGGAATTCTTGTCATCTGTTGTCAGGTGGAATCCAGTGTGGTTAGATGAGTGCACTCCAGACAAAGAATTGCCACCAATATTTCATAATGCTAAGCGGATAAGAATTTGCCTGTTATGTTGTATACATTTAAAGATTTGGATTCTTATTGTAGGTATGTCAATTATTACTTTTACTATTGGGTTCTATCCGATTTTCTATTTTTTATTTAAAAAATTTTATTGAAAAATAACATCAAGGGAATTTTTTTTAAATTTCTACAATGTCATGAATTTTCTAGCGCGGTTTGAAATAGCGCTTTTTCAAATCGCTCGCAAAATCCTCCATTTGGCGCGCATGCGGTGTGACGTCACATCAATATGGGCGCTGACTTCGTAATGAATTTCCCGCCTTTTATAATGGACGGGTATGACGTCATTAGCCAATAACGGGCGTTTAAAAGTCACTCGTAATTTCGTGTTTTTAAAACATAAATTTATAAATGAAAACAACATTTTTGATCATTTCGTGTTTTATATTGTTGGAATTGTAAAAATATACTTGAAATATTTATAACGTTTTCAAGGATATTCATGCTATCGGGAACAACCCTATTCTATTTCTCTAGTTGTTCTTTTCAATGAAGCATTATTGTTGCTCGTACAATGATTTTTAACTCATGCCGACGAGGCCTCAAAGTTTTTCAAATTTAAAAAAATAATAATCCAGTTGAAAAATAAGGGACACCTAACGGAGGGCGTAACTGAAGAAGTTTATTCCTATTATGATATTCCACAAAAATAGAGTTGGGAGTTGTAGATAATTATTAAGGTTTTAAACAATTCAGAAAAATTATCCTTTCTTGATCAAGCAAGAATTTGCAGTCAATTAATTCACTGGAGTTATTTTTGATAGTTTGTTACAAGTCATAGAAATTAAAGAATACATTTCATTTGGTGAAAACTATTATGTTATGTACCTTTTGCCCCACCCTATATTATATAATGTAGAAATAAAATGTATTGAAACACCTTTTTTTTGCATATTATTGTACTGTTACAATGAAATGAAGCCACCTAAAGTAGCAATAACCAATGCATAAATTTTCATTGAAAATGAATTATTTTAACAGACGGCAAAACATCGTGGCCTCGGCGAGAGCATGTTCTCCAGGCTCATCCACTGCAGCGAGCTGTGGAAGAACTCTCCCATCATGGCTCTGGACACCCAGTACAGGATGCACCCCGACATCGCGTCCTTCCCTAACGCCGCCTTCTACAATTCCTTGCTCAAGAATGGCACAGAGTCTCCGGCCACCCTGCGGGGCATCCCTCCTACAGGGTGGTGCTGCTGAAGGGGAACTATACGGACCAGGACGGCAGCGGGGCCAACAGGGATGAGGCCCAGACCGTGGCCAGACTGGCGCTGGCAATTCACACGCAGATCAGGAGCAAGTCGCCGGACGTTACTCTTTGTGTCCTGACGCCGTACAGCGCACAGAAGGAGGCCATACAAAATCAGCTTCTCAACTTATCCAGGTAAAAAATATAAAATAAGTATTTATTGATTATTATTTCTAAGGCATTTTTTAGACATATTTACGTATTTAAATATAAAAAAACTTGAATTTGAATCAAATAACATGTTTAATATTCAAATTTGAGGTTTTTCAATATATAAATAAGTTCTATCCTCTCTGCCTACCCCTTCGGAGAAATGGCGTGATGGTTAGTTAGTTAGTTAGTTAGTTTAAATAAGTCAATAGTGTTTAAAAAAATGCCATAGAAACTATAACCTTTAATTTTTTAATTTTTTAAAATTTTTATTATTATATTTATTTAGTACTATATAATTTTTACATAGACTAATATTATTACATTACACTTAATATTTTTTTTTTTTCCTAACTATTCTTATCCTACTATGATACATTTTTAAATTAAGCTACAATATAATACCTACGCTAATATTTTTCACACATATATATTTTTTACATTTAACCCTACATAACTTTACATTTTGTTCATTTCTTATTTCATCTGGAATCTCCTCATACATTTTAATGCCCCTATTCACTAGACAATTCTGTGATTTAGCTTTTCTTTTCTTTTCTAATCTTATATTTTTTGAACCTCTTGTTGCATATTTATGAAAAAAGTGATTGTTTTTTAATTTGTTTTGCAAATATCTTGGAATTATCCCTTTAACAATTGCTTACTTTAATGACGGCAGTATAGTCATCGAGATCCTAAAAAGTGGGAAGGACATGTTCTGGTTTTTGGCTCTCCTGGTAAATAAAATTTGATAAAATATCCTGTTTTGATTGCTGATCCTCGTATATTGGATTAAGGTATCCTAAATACTGTTGCAATTTAATCTCTCGGGCTTATTAGCAATTGTATGAATGACATTTTTGCTTAGCAACTCGCTGGAGGTGTCCACCGTGGACAGCTTCCAGGGCCAGGAGCGAGACGTAGGTGATAGTGTCGTGCGCCAGGAGTCAGGGTCTAGGCTTCCTGCACGACGCTGGGAGAATGTCGGTGGCGCTCACGAGAGCCAAGCAGAGCTGCATCATATGCTGCAACTCCGCTGTCTTCGAGGTAAACACATTTCATCTTAATCTTTAGTCAATTTTTATTGTTATTTAATCCAGTTTCCTCTTTGCCATGTCCAGTATGAAATGTTTATTTCAATTTAATTTTTCACCTCCAAATATATCATATTAAGTAGTACTTTTGACTAGCACTGTAGATTAAGTCTGATCATCCCGCCTTCGTGTGATAAAAAATTAAGAAAAACAGCAATAGGGTTCTTACCGATAGCATGAATATCCTTGAAAACGTTGTAAATATTTAAAGTATATTTTTACAATTCCAACGATATAAAACACAATGATCAAAAATTTTGTTTTCATTTATAAATTCATGTTTTAAAAAACACGAAAATACGAATGATTTTTAACGCCCGTTATTGGTTAATGACGTCATACCCGTCTACCGTGAAAGTCTTGAAATTCATTCCGTAGTGAGCGTCTATATTGCTGTGACGTCACACCGCATGCGCGCCAAATGGAGGATTTTGCGAGCGATTTGAAAAAGAGCTATTTCAAACCGGGCTAAAAAAATTCATATGACATCGCAAAAATTAAAAAAAAATTCCCTTTATATTGTAATTTTTCAATCAATTTTTTTAAATCAAAAATAAAAAATCGGGAAGAACCCAACTGGTGTACCAATTCAGTGCCCTATGCACCACTGAGTGTGGATAAGGGAAGGTAGTAGTAGTAATCCAGCATAATTTTAGTGTAAAATAAAAATGTGTTTTTCTTATTTCTGCTCTCTAGCCTAATACAAGTTTGAACCGGGCCATAGCGATCAACATCATGAATAAAAAATGTCTATAGAAACCTTTTTACATATTAAATTAAAATGATTGCGGCTTTCTAACTACTGTATTCTACTGACTTTGTTTTGACAGGTAGCAGATAATCCAAAATTTGTGAATTTTTAATAATGCCATCATTTTATTAACCATAGTAACTTGTGATTTGATGTCCAACAACCGGTTTTGCTGTAATTTATACATTTTGTCTTTAAGTCAAAAACTACTTATATCTCTGATTAAATAACTGGCTTTGAGCCGAAATAGCATGCAGAAAATGTTTTTTTTTTTTTAATCCCTCCAAATGAAGCAAATTGCTTGATAATTTTAATAAGAAAAAAATATTTTTTTATAAAAATAATCAAATATATAGAAAATAAATGGTATTTTGACTTATCACTTCCAGAAAAAAGGACTGTGGGCCACTCTGTTGAGTGATGCATATAAGAGGAACATGTCACGTCCTCTACCCAAGAATATTCCAAGGTATAAAGATGAAGATCAAAATTGCCGAATCTTCTTGGATTATCTGAAATAGTTAAATCACAAATCAGAAACAAGGACTGTGGGTCACACTACTAACTGATGCAGAAAAGAGGAACATGTCACGACCACTTCCTAAGAATATACCTCGGTACAAAGGTGAAGACCAAAATTGCCAAATCTTCTTGGATTATTTAAAATAGTTAAATCACAAATTCTTTACAATTTATCAATGCAGATCTTTTAAAAATCCAAATAAACATTTCTAAGGCAACACTAAAAGGTAAGCCAGTTCTTAAATTATTATATGGTAATATTTAAATTTATTAAAACCATTTAATCCATTTTTTTCACACTATCATTATTTTAGTCAAAGTTTTGACAAGCAGCTGAGTCACAGTGTTTGAATGGAATATTTCTAAATTACAATTCATATCTCAACAGAGAGGTTTGGAAGGGAATATGGATATCAGGCATTTACAGGGCTTATGACCTGATATTGGCTAAGTTAAGTGGCCACTTGTTGTATTACAACATTCCCCTTTCCGCCTTTTATTTGATATCCATGTAGTTCATATTGTATCTATGGATTTTGAAATGAATAGAAAAGAAATAAAATGGAACAGGGAATATTATGATTCTTTCCAAACTTTGTAATAAATACGGTTCTGCTGTCCTGAAATGTTTCTAAATGTTATTTTTGTGTAATACATTTATATTTTTAGGACAACAGTAATAAACATATACTTAATTTAATATATTAGCAATACAATTTCTTAACTTTAATTTTCTATTATAATTTTAAATAATAATAATGAATTAAGTCATTATAAATGCTTGTAAAGTAATTGCATATTATTTATAATTATATAACGAAGTGTAATAACGACTTGTGTTGTTTCAGTTGACAAACATACAAATAAACACCGCGAAGTAATTATAATTTATCCTTTGCCATCTAAGAAACCAATTCTCCAAAAATGATTTTGTAAAAAAAATTATTAAATCTCCTGTCGATAAAGCTCTTCCGGATCAAAAGAATCAGTTAAGGGAATTACTATAAAACTGAGACAACGCTCGAAATCTATGTATGCTGTTGTTGAAGACTTCGACTCTGTTCGACCGAGCCAACTGTAAAAAAGTAAAGGAAAGAGGAGTGGTCAACCAACTGACTCTGCAGAAATGAAGAAACCTAAACACTCAAGTGCAGAGGAACAAGACAAATCAACTACAAATGGTATGACAACTAGGAATAGAGGAATCCCAAAACAGCCTATTACTCGTAATTGTTGTGTAAGATTAGAAACATATTCTAAAAAATCTAAAAACCTGATTTCAGAATGTGGTGATAAAAAAATGGCGCATTCTACAATTGATGGCACTTCACCAGTATTGATTTCAAGAATCTCAGTTGACTAGTTCTACTAGGACTAGTAAAACCTCAATAATCCCAGTCAATGAAAAAAAATCCAAATCAAGATCAACTTCTGCAAAGGAAATTGAAATACCCAAAGACATAGACCAAAGACTTAAATGACCAAATTCCACACTTCTGGTAAAATCTCTCACCCCGATAAAGAATGAAATGTCCATGATAAAGGGAATCTACTACCTGCGGTACTCGGAGCTTAAAGAATTTATTATCTCCCCAAGTCAGAAAATTTACCACAAATACAGCGGTAGTTCACCACTAAAGGTATGTTTATATTTCAACACAAACATGATGACATCAATAACTCGTTTTGGAGTCCAAAAAGTTTATAGTATTCTAGGCTGACAGTGAATCTATTAAATATTTCTTTAACACTGCGATCAAATAGTAAAAGATGTAAAATATATTAAGTGTTCCACCCATAGACAGTTAACACTAGACAAGCTATTTCAAAGAGAACTGTCAAAATTTTAAATTCAATTTGTATTTTGCAGTGAAAAACATTGGAAAATGATTGAAATTGAATCTTTTATAATACCCAGTCGTTTCTAATACTTAGTACAAATTTGATAATTGCACTTATACGACTCCTATGGTATTGGGAATTCAGGGAACTTTGCTAACGTAGACCGTATAGGTACAGTTAAGCCAATGATATATTTGCTCCTGCAGTTTAGGTTCTGCACGGCAGTACATATTTGAAAATGAGATTCCAATTTTCTGTCATGTGCATTTAACAGATTTTATTTAAGTTAAATTTTGCTTTGTAAAAATATGAGATTTTTCCCTTTTTTTATTTTGGTTTCTCTTGAAGATAATATCTATAATATTATTATGTAATATACTATCTCCGTTCACATTGACATCTTAGCAAATATTACTATTACTGTATAATATTGTCAAGACACTGTAATGGTGTAATCTGTCACCATATTTTATTTTATCTATTGGGGATATCAGTGGTAATACATAGTATGAATAAATGAGCAGAACAGTAGGATATTAAAACCAATAATCGGTATCCACAAGTAAACAGTTAGAAATATTATAAACAAGTTTAAAGGTGGTGTAAGTAAAGTGAGTAAGGATGTGTTTGAAAGCTACCAAAAACGTGGACCTCAATGCGATATAAATCCCGAAAGCAAGGACCTGCATGAAGCCGAGGACATCCTCGGTTTCACAGAATCTGCCTCTGATTGGTCTCCTGTAAAAAATTTTAGACCAATCAGATTTGAGCCTGCTTTTTTTAGTTGAAAAAGTTAGTACGGAGTGTGTCCACCATGTGGCGCTAATTGAAATGTGTGTGATATATTTTCGATTGCTTAATGCGAGGACCAGAAAGAAGTCCTCTCTTTAGGCAGCATTTGATTTCATCCGCAAAAAGCGTCACCGTTATCGCAATGATATGCCCCTTTTTTTTAAATTTTTAAATTTTTATTGTAAGAAATAAAATTATACAGTAGTCCCTATAAAACTAATACAATACAAGGTTCTACAGTATATAAAAATAAAAAATAAAACTAAAACATAACAAAAACAAAAAGAAAAACAATAAAAATGCGTGCCTTAGACGATGGGCTTTCGCATCTTGTGGTTTGGGATAACTCAGGATGACCTCTACCCTTTCTGTTGTGGCCTCACACCATCCTTACTAACCACATACTCCAGGAAATTGACTGCTTCCTGTCCAAACTTGCTTTTGGATACATTTATCACTAGGCCGAATTCTTCCAATCTTCTCATTAATAGCTCTAAATCCTTCATATGCTCTTCCTCATCCATGGATGCTACGATGATGTCATCGATGTATGTGAAACAGAACTCCAGGCCTCTAGTTGCTCTATGCATGAATCTTTGGAACGTCTGCGCTGCGTTGCATAGTCCAAATGTCATCGCTGTAAATTCATACAGGCCAAATGGTGTGATTATCGCGGTCTTAGGTACATCCTCTGGTTCCACTGGGATTTGATGATACGCCTTCACCAAATCAATCGTGCTAAAAATTCTTCTTCCTTGCAGCTTATGTGCAAAGTCTTGCAGTTGTGGAATTGGATACTTATCAGGCACTGTCTGCGCGTTTAGCCTCCTGTAGTCGCCGCATGGTCTCCATTCACCATTAGCCTTCTTCACCATGTGCAATGGGCTGGCCCAATTACTGCTGGAAGGTCTGCAGATTCCCTGTTCCATCATAGACTGGAACTCCTTCCTAGCTATCTCAAGCTGCTCCGGCGCCAGGCGACGTGCCTTAGCCGTAACTGATCGTCCTTTTGTTTCAATGATGTGTGTCACGTCATGCTTCCCATTGCCTTGACTTAAATTCTTATTTGTCAGCGCGGGGTACCCTGACAGCAACTTGTGGTATCGGTTCTCTACGTCTATCGCTCTGATGCTGGATGACGGAACACTGATGACCGTACCCCTTGTGCATAACCCGGTAATGCTGTCTACCAGGCGCTGATTGCGTATGTCCGCGGTTTGGTGTGTGATCTCTGTCACCACTTCCCTGGTGCCTACTCCTGCTGTTGGACCTATTCCTGTTCCACCGATTGTGTCTCGATTCTTGGTCCCTGCTGAGCCTTTGCACCTGCATTTTCCGTCTGGACTGCTGCCAATGCGTTTGCTAATTCCTGGTTTGTCCTGTCCGAAGCTGTCACTAGTGAGTTCACTTCCGGTGTGCTACATACTTTTTAGTATCCTGTCTGCCGTGGTCGCTATCGCCGCTACGTCGCTGTCTGGCATGACCGATAGCACCACCTGTGCTTGCTGTGGTAACCTCTGTGTCCATAGCGTTCTCACAATTGGGCTATTTGCGAGACTCGACCCTGCTAGCTCTTGCATACGCCATAAGAGCTCTGTCGGTCTGCTATCCCCTAGCTGTATTCCAGTTAGTAGCCTCGTTAGCCCTTTTTCTTCGGACTCTGTTAGTCTTGTTATCAACTGTCACTTTATTGTGTTGTACATGTCCTCTGTCGGTGGATTTGTAACCACATCGCTAACACTCCTTAATGCCTCTGGGTCCAATGCACTCACTACAGTGTAATATTTTGTTGCATCTTGCTTGATGCCTGCGGTCGCAAACTGTGCTTCTGCTTGCACGAACCACAACGTGATGTTGTCTTTCCAACACGGTGGTAATTGACCGCTATCCTAGCCAGTTTCCGGTTTCTGTTGCCCCTTGGATTGGCTTCCCCCTGGCAACTCATCTTCACTTCCTCCTGGCATCTCGGTGTCTTCGGTCTTGAAGCGTTAGTAAATGGTTAGCTATTAACTACTGATTTGTGTCTGTAAAAATCCGCGATGCAAAAAAAAATTTTTTTTTCAAACTAGAAACGGAAGCAAAATATTATAGATTTTTTTTTTTTTTTTGAAAATGTTCAAAACCACAAATAAAAGAAAAATTGTATTCCCGGAAAACTAAAAGAAAATTGTTGTTCCCGGAAAACAAAAAAAAAATTATTGTTCCCGAAAAGCAAAAGGGAATTTATTCTTCCCGGAAAAGTGTAGGGAAAATTTGTTCCTCCTGGGCGATGTTAGGGGAATTGTCCTTCCGGGAAATGCTGAAAAGAAAATGAAACGCACTCCCAACGCCTCAACAAGGAGAAATACAATAAATAATTCTGTTTTTTTTTTTTGAGAAATACCATACCTTGTTAATGGTTAACTAAAATACTGTAAACAAGAAATTCCTACACTGTAAACAAGGCTTATTTTAATATTGACATTTTACGTATTTGAGTTTTATCGCTTCTAAAATCTATTTTACTACCAATGACGATGACACGAATTTTTTCTTCCGAGTGACTTGCTCGCTGTTATTGTTTACACTCTTTGACATATGATGCGAACTGCTTTGCGATTTCTGCTTTACCGACGCAAATCAAAACAAGACAAAATTAATTACCGCCTTCTCTCGGTACGGCAGCCAACTATTACCAAAGCTATTTCGCGCTATTTAAACTGTCAAAAACAACTGGTGTTTGACCTTGATTTACCAAAACGAAATAACTAAAGTATAGAACATAAAACATAAACATGAACTGAAAAGAAACTTAATCCCGAATTATCCTTCTATAGATTCCGGGTGCATATTTTTATGCTAGGACCACATGCCAGGTAGATTCGGGTTAGCGCCGCTCCAACAATACCCCGCCGCCGGGACCTGTAGTTGATTTCGTCGGCGTCCTCTGACCTCCTGTCACTCAGCCCCGCTACACTCTCTTCAGAAGGCGGCGAGAGAAAGGATCCACATATATTATATTGCACAAATAAGGAAAACAGCGTACTTACATGAGAATAACACTATTTATTCGGTTTAACACTAATGCCTACTACAAAAGGTATTTCATTACACGGATCGACGAGAATCTAGCTTGTTTCAAGAACACTATTCAGCACGCTGTTTGAATCTACGAAATTAGTCTATCTTCAGTCGTCCACCAGTCAAGAGCGTCGAAAAAGGAAGGAAGAACGGGCCTTGAATTGCGCGGCTTTTTATAGCGGCTGTGTGCCCATGCCCTTTCGTTTCCGGTATCGAACCGTTGAGCGATAAATGGCGAAAGTAGCGAAGTGGGTTCCGACTCGCTACTCGGTGAGTACTACCCGGAGTCGCTACAAAAACAAAAAAATTAACAAAATACAAAAAAATATATATAATATATATAAGAGCACTTCTCAATGTCTTGCTTAATTCGCCACTCTCTTTCTTTAAGGCCTCATAGGATCCTATGCCAGATACGATGTCTTTCTGGTATTCATTGATAAGAGTTAACAAGTATGGCTTATTTGCGACTTGAGTATCAGTTCCCCCAATATATATATATGTTATGTGTTGTCACAACAATATGTTTATATTCATTCACATTACGGGCAATTTTTTGATCAACATTAAATAGTTTATCAATTCATTTGTAATAAAAGTATTTATCGCCAGTATTCATGCATAATACTAATAGCTAATAGCACAAGCTATGCCACTGTATCCACCCATAAACATTATTGTTGTCACATGGTAATGGCATAATCTGCACCTGTGTGTAGGTACAGTCACTGTCACTAATAATTCACTAATCGTTTTTAACACTTAAAGGACCGGATTTTATAATTAATTTTTAATGAAATATGAGTGATCATCACTTAATAATAGGAAAAATATATGTTAATGTTTGAATTTTTTAATATTTTTTAGCAGAAGTCAATATTTTGTAGGGCAGCTGAGTACATTTTGCTTCTAAATGTGCAGTTTGAGCTGTTTGCTTCGTGTTTAGTGTCCATTTTGCTCTCACTTTTAGTATTTATCTTGAAACAGTTATGACAAATTGGAGGCATGTTCTTTTTATCACATTCATTAGTCTTGTGCTCTCCGGCACAATACATACACCTTGGCTTCATCGATAAGTGCTCACATTTTAAAAGCGGTATGACCGAATCCCTTACTGTCTATAAGTACAAATTATTAATTCAGATTTTTTGGATCACTCGCTCCACATTTTTTCGAGAACTGTCTCAGCTTATCGTGAATATATGACATGTTTTGACAAAGGTAAATGTTTTATGAATTAATAGATGGACATCGCTCACATGACTTTGCAAGTATCTCAGTACTGTGCTGAAAACAAAATACTTACCTACGCTCTTTTTCCTAAATGTGTGTTAAAAATAAGCAAAACATGGGTCTTCATAATATAGTTTACCTGTCATCCATCCTTAGGGAGATTTTCCTATTGCCCAATCTGCTGGAACATTGGCCGATATTTGATTTCTTTCATATGCACGGTACACTGTACCCTTTACAATAATAAGAAAAATAAGATTAACAAAGTACACAATAACATAAATATCAATAATAAAGAAAATATAACAAGAATATATATGTTATACAGATAATAAAAGAAATTACTAAAAACGTAAGTAAGAAATAGAACATTAAATTGTATGCAGGCCTTCGTCCAAGCTGTTGTAAAGTACCTGGTACTCCAGTGTTACGCAATCCTCCTAGGGTGGAATAGGGTATAGATTGCAGGTTAGGTGGTTTGCGCCGGTAGCTCAGTCAAGGTAAAACAGAGTACTCTGCCAGGGAATTCGCTAGTTCGATATTATCCCGGTGAATAGTTCCGCCCGCTGTCGTCACGCGGTTAAATCTGTAAAGGGTGTAAACCAGGGACTCCCTTTGCCATCAAATATGAACGCTGGATTATTGGCTGGTCTTTCGACCATTTATTTTATAACGTCAACATGAGTTACGTCTCCACCTCCGCAGGGGGAAAGGAATGGGCGGCGGAAAGGGGGAAGGTCACCACATACTAAAAGAAACTACCTAGCTAAAGCCGACAGGAGCTGCCGTCGGCGCAGGTGGCTGGTATGCTGCGTCGGCTCGCCTGGGGCGAGCCGAATTGGACTGGGCTGGTGGCTGGTGCGAAGAGTCGGCTGGTGGCTCAGCGGCTGGGGGAGCCGGAGTGAGGGCTCGGAGCGCCGCGGGCTCCGCCGCGTGGTTGAAGAATCGGGGGGAGAGAATGGGGCTTAACGCCCCGTAAGGTCTTACTTGTACCGCGGAGTAGCAGTGGTGGATCTACACTGGCGGGATGGCTGGTGGCTGGTGGCTGGTGGCTGGTTGCGCGCCGCGCGCCTTGTCGACAGTAAATACGACGCGCGGGCAATTGCGGGGATTAAAGCGTGCCGAGGGCCGTCAGGTCTGGCCGGATCGGTGCCAGGATCACCCAGGGGCAGATGGATGCAGTATTCCCCCCGCGAGGCCAAGCGAAGGCGCCGGCTCTAAACGGCCGCGTGGTATTCTCTGAATTTGGCTTTCTTACGGGGGAGGACAATTCCTTCGGGACACACCCACAACGAATCTACTCAGGTTTTCATTATAAGGCCTGGCAAACGGATGGGGAATTATTTGAGCTTTAAAACTATTCTTTAACGGGAGCCTCCCATCTCTCGCGTCTGATCTCTCAGGCGGTGGGCGGAAGTCTGCCCGGAAGCCGGGTCAAAATGCCTCTTTTTAATATATTTATTCTTCGGTTGTCATACTTGGCTTAAAGAGTCAAGTTCAAACCTTTTTTTGTGTTGGTATTCTGGGGGATTGGATATTGTGTGGCCAACTTCATGTTGGCGGGAAATTCAAAGGGATCTAATTATATAACACTGTGCAGTCTGCTTTCATGTTTTTCCAGACGCCTCTTTGGCTGATGGTCTTGGTCGTGGCTTCGACTCCTGCGTGGTTGAGGTTATGCACTTGGTTGAAGAAAGATCTCTGTAGCGTTTTTGGGATGTACGGTCGCATGTTGCCTTTGTTGAGATCAAAGATGATTTCTTGTCCCTGCATGTTGGTCTTGATCAGATTAAGAGCAGTGTCCTTGTCGTCCAAGAGTGCAAGTAATTCGTTGTCTTGTTTTTGTTCCATATGGATCTTTTCAAAAGATATGTTTGCCTCTTGTTCGATCATGTATATCCTTGACAAGGTATCGGCGACGACGTTGTCTTCTCCTTTTATGTATTTGATGTCCGTGCTGAACTGTGAGATGTAGTCTAGATATCTGAGTTGTCTGGGGCTTTCTTTGTCGTGACTTTTCCTTTTAAACACGAATTGTAGTGGTTTATGGTCCGTGTATATATAGAATTCTCTGCCCTCCAGATAATGTTGAAAGTACCTTACAGTCTCAAAAATGGCTAGTAGTTCCCTGTCATACGTACTTTATGAACATTGAGCCTTGTTCAACTTTTTCGAGAAGAAACTTATCGGTTTGTAGTTGATGCCGTCTGTGGTTTGTTGCAGCACGCCTCCAATTGCATAATCTGAAGCGTCTGTCCACACTGACATTTTACTGTTTTCCTCCAGGTAGCTAAGTTTAGTGGCGTTGATCAGCGAGTTCTTGATCTCTTCGAAATCGTGTGTAGTGATTTCGTTCCACTCTACTTTTCTGATTTATACCACGAGCAGCACACAAATTGAGGTAATCATGCAGACGTATCAATTTGTGTGCTGCTCGTGGTATAAATCTTCGGTAGAAGTTTCCCATGGCCAAGAATCTTCTCAACTGTTTGATGGTCTCTGGTTTGTTGAGGTTCGTGATGGCTTCCACTTTCGTTGGCGAGGGTCCGATGCCTTCAGCCGAAATTTCAATATCCAAGAAATAATTGTGTTTTCTTGGCAAACTCGCATTTAGATGGATTTACTACCATTCCATGGTCTTGAAGTCGCTGGAACAAAGCTTTCAAGTGTTTCACATGTGTTTCTTCGTCTGGTGAAGCGATCAGTATATCGTCGATATATGCGTGTATTCCTTCTAGTCCTCTTGTGACTTCGTTGATGTGTCGTTGGAATGTTTGTGCAGCGCATGATAGTCCGAATGGCATTCTTATAAATTCAAATAACCCAAATGGTGTGGTTATAGCTGTCTTTTTAATGTCAGTTTCATTAATTGGAATTTGATGATATGCACGTTGTAAATCAATTTTAGAGAAAATTTTACAATTGTATAGGTCATTGCATATATCGTGAATATGTGGCAAGGAATAACGATCAGGTACCGTCTGTGCGTTTAAACTTCGATAATCGCCACAAGGACGATAGGTACCATCGCTCTTCTTCACCATATGCAATGGAGAGGCCCACTCACTCTTAGAGGGTCTACAAATACCTTGGGCCACCATGTGATCGAACTCTTGTTTCGCCTGCCTCAGTAGTTCTGGGGACAGCCGACGAGTCTTACACATAACGGGTTTGCCACGGGTATCTATATGGTGGATTGTGTTGTGTTTTATCCAGCCCTGCGTATGGTTTATTGATATCTACTAGTTGTGGATACTTCAATATGAGTGAGTGGTAAATGTTAGTCTTGTCTGTTAATGAAATTTGGTTTTGTTTGTGGAGATGTCAAATGCTCCGACTATCTTGCCGTTTGTATTGTCTACTAATCTTTTGTTCCTAACATCGACTAACAGGCGGAAATTGTGGAGAAAATCTGCTCCTATATAATAGGGCGTGTCGTATCCGCTATTATAAATTCATCGTTACCGTGGTAACTCTATCGTATCGTAGTCCCGTTCGCTGCATAGAGAATCAGTTTTGACTTTTCTCCGTGGCGTTTGTGTAAAGATCTAGGAATTAATGATATTTCCGATCCGGAGTCAACGAGGTATGACACACCGGTATCACGATTTTAACAAAGAGACGAGTTGTGTTGGTCGAATCAACCGTCTCCGTTATGATTCGACCGTCTAGTTTTTTTAAGCTGGATGCGGTTTGAATTCGCATGGTGTGACGCATTTCCTAGCTTGATCGCCAAATTTTGTATGGAAGTAACAAAGAATAGTTCTCTTGTTATTCCCGTTGGCCCTATAACCTGACTTTTTGTAATTGTTACTACTGCTGTTAATATTGTTACTTGTTGTGCGATTAAATCTATTGTTATTATTGTTGTATGTTGCTCTATTGTAATTGTTGTTGTGACTTTGCTGTTTGTTGATTTTATTAAAAAAGCTCTCTACCTTATGGGTTAGAGCTTGTACGGACTGTTCTAAACTACTATTATTATCTTTATTGTTGGTACCTACTACCGCTACATTATCCGTTGTGTACACCTGTATTAGGCGATCCGCTATTGTCGCTTGTCTATCCAAGTCATCTTCGCTTATGGCTAAATGATCTTGGATTGTCTTGGGCAGTTGTTGTGTCCACAAGTATTGTAACGTCGTTTCATCTATTTGTAAACCTATTGCTAACGTCCGCATTTCTCTAAGTAGGCTGAATGGATTCCGATCCCCGAGCTGTAAGGAAGAAAACAGTTTTTCTCTCCTCCTGTCTTGTGGACAGCCCATGCGTTGGATTATAGCTTCCTTCAGCCTCGTATATTTTGCTCTGTTCGGTTCCAGAAGCAAAATATCTGAAACCTGTTCTATGTGCGTTTGCTCAAGTTTTGACACTAAATGACTATAACGCTCTCTTCCCATACTATGTTTGCCAACTCGAATTGTGCTTCTATCTGCTTAAACCAAAGTTCGATGTTGTTCTCCCATAGCTGGGGTAATTTAACGCTAATCCTATCAGTGTGGAACATGTTGTTTGCTGTGTTGATATTTGTCAAACTAGACCTGATAAAACGGTGTTTAGGATTATTCGCTATAATGTCACTATAGTTTTACACACTTTGCTCAGTTAGAGTCCTTGCAAACAGAAAAGAGATTTCAATAAATGGTTACTTTTGGTTGCAGCATCAAATGTCTCCTGAATAAGTAAAAATAAACAAAAATGACAAACGCCCTTTTCCTTGAGCCTGCTTTTCCTTGTTTTCCCCACCATGGACCACAATCATTCCGTTTTGGTAATTCTGAAAAGTATTTCAATTGAAGACAAATAGCTAAAAAAATATTATTAACATGTCTCTGTTATCAACATGGTTTTTAGCGGATGAGACAAAGACAAAAACTAAAAATATGCATCACAGTATCCTTATAGTATAAATGAATT